>JAQIWD010000631.1:0-18575 GCA_034694825.1 Anurida granaria
GTGCAAATTTTTTGTGCAAATTTTTTGTGCAAACTGGATGTGCAAACCGATGTGCAAACAGCATCCGGTATACGGAACTACACCCGGTTTAGGAACAAGGGGAGGCTTTGGAATACTAAAATTAATCCGTAATTTTACTCCCTTCGTTTCCGGAAGTGACCCCCAAGGGTCCCCTTGAACCAAAGGAAAAGTCACCTTTAGTACAAAAGTTAATTGAAACGCATCTACATTCCTACCTGCCTGATTTGAAAAATTCTTGAGTGAAAAATTGAACTGTTTGTTTCCATGATTGTTTCCCTGAGCGTCTGCTGAGAACAGTGGAAAGTGTCACGTTCGTCCCATTTGCCCTTTTGACCTCCCTGACTGGGACTGTTGGAAGGGTTGGCTGGGACTACCGGCTTGTGGTTGAAGCTTAAATTAAGGCGTGACCTCTCCTGACTCTTCCGTCGTCATCCGCATAACTTTTCCCGTCACCCTAAATTCGAGTCAATTCCTTGCCATTCTTTTTACTTCCTCCGAGGGTTAGTCACCCCTGGAGCGCATAAATAGATTTTGGCTCAGATTTAATTGTGCACCAAACCAAAGGGAGGAAGAGACAAGGGCAAGGTCAGAGCTGGTCATTGGCTTTTCTTTTCGATTATTCTTTTGATCTCGTTTGCATACACTGGAGGAATTCGGGTGACAAGACAATGACATATTCATGAGGTGAACACTTGACACCCACCATAGGAGTCGTTGTCGCTGAGAGATCTGGCGCTGATGGATCTAGAACGGTGATAGGGCGGCCCTCCCGGCGACATCAACGAACACAACGGTACCTGAACGGATCACTCTCCGTTCCTGGAACCAGCTTTTGCGGAGGATTTTGGGTGTATTCGAACCAAAGTGGTTGATTGTGCGAGGATGACGCAGACTTTGATTGACAAAAGAGGCAGAAGTTCATGTGGCGGCGAATTTATCAAAATGAGGAAATGAATCTGGTGGTGGTGGTCGTTTTCCTTTGCCGTCATTTGCTTGGTTCGTTGTTGGCTGGAGAATCCCGTAGGAAAGGAAATCAAAAATGCATTTGGTACTTGGTACTAGACGAGCCAAAAGGAAGAGAATGGGATAATCTGCTCCAGATGCCATTGACCCCTACCAGATTAGTGCTGAGCGGTGCAATCCAATACTAAAGCCCAACAACCTCTCATGTATTGTATACTTCCAGGCTACCAGAACCACTTTCAAAGCAAAGGAATTGCAACAACGTCCGCCTCCCAAACAAATGCTTAACGTCCTGGAAATTATTTAATCAACATTCCCGAATTGTTATGGTTGGAACATAACGTCTTCTTATCTATTCCCCAAAAATTCAATTGTAGTATTTCAATTGTAGTAATCCGGAATGCATTTTTTCATTTCCCCATGGCTGTTTTCTGTCTGGGAATTTGGATGATGTGTCTCAAAATTTGTAAATTCATAAATCCAAGTTCAGGTTCTCAGGGAATGTGAAATCTTTCAAAAAATCCCACTTTGATTACATCGAAATTTCTAAAATTAGGAATGGTGTGAAAAGTGTCAACGTTGCGCACAAAAGTTCTGGACACTTGGTACTAGCAAATTGACTTTTTAGCGCAGATTAATTGGAGCCCATTCGTGAAAATTCTGAAAAAAATGTTTGGGTTTGTCAAAATTTGGGATTATTTTTGGAAAACATATAATTAGGAATGGATCAATTGAAAGATCCGCCTATTAAACCATAAATTCTATAAAAGAATTTCTCATCGTATTCGCAATATCATCATCCCTCCCAAACCAACTTTCTCTTCCATTGGTTCCTAGTTTCATTCTTCTTCCTCTTCATCTTGGTCTTAAATGGAGGGTGAACGACCTCCGAATAAAAAGAAAGGAAAACGATTCGTAGAGTTGTGGGGAATGATAATAAGAAATTAATAACAAGGCGTGGGTGAATGATTCAGTCTGAACTTACTATAATATTACTTAATATTATAGTTAGACTGGCTATAAGTACTTGTGTTGGATCAATCATCATTGAGCTAATACAGGTGGATGCACACAAATCCTCTACTCTTGTTTTTATTCATTTTAATACTAATGGGATTGCATCAGAGTTTTAATCCGGAAATTATTATCACATAGTAATAAGAAGCGAAAACCGCGTGTGAAAAATTATGAAAAGATGACAAAAGTAGTGAAGTTTATGCGAGACAAATTGGAATTAATTTAAAGCAACACATAGTAGCAGCAGCAGCTGCGGTCATGGCTACTGTACTAAGCAAGTCTTTGGGGGGTCTTGGAAGTTGTGAATACGGAAATCATAAATTAGGTCAAAGCGTGGTTGCTTTAATTTTTAATTAAAACTAATAATAGCAAATCCATCCACTATTTATTTGCGTAAAAATTCGGGATAATTTAAAAGAAAGGCTTAATTTGTGGAAGATGAATGAAGGGGGATGATCAATCAATGACTTGATCTCACTCGATTGCATAAAACAAAATGAAATCCAATGATTAATCCCTTTGTTTTGAAATGAATTAAAGTACTTATATAGAATTATCTAACAGAAGATTTAATTTTGGAGAATGAGACTGCGGGATTATTAATTGGTGGAACCAGCTTAAGAATTCCCAAAGTTCATTGTCCATCCTTTCCAAAGTTTCTTAATTATTCCTAAGCCTGGAGTATATTTAACTGAGGCAGGTCCAAGTGTGTGACACACGCAATGGAACTTATAAGCTTTGATGATTCCTGTTTTGTCTGGGATTTTGTTCACGACTTGACCTCCTGGAAATCCTAATTACCTACCTCCTGTCGCTTTCCCACGCGTCCGAGTTAATTTCGAACCGTTTTTCGGTTGCTAGGCAACGGCTGCAATTGAAAACTGACTTTGATAGAATTCCCTGATGGGACGGAAAATAACACATAAAGCGGAGGGAATTGACATGTTAGGGTCCGCCTGAAACAGTTTCAACAATTTCGTAATTCTGAAGAAAATTTTCTTATTCCAAAGGTTGGGTGTTGTCCTTGGATGTGAAGGTTTTTGATCATGTTTCCTTTTTTCCCAAATCTTTGTAAAAATAAAAAATGATGAAAGCATGTAAGAATGAAAGCATGTTTTTACCAATTTCCATGAAATTTAACTCATCTTTTCCTCAAATTATTCTTTTGACACGATTGTTTTAATCGTGGGCGACCTACCCTATGCCTGATTTCTGCATATTCCATATTCCTCCGTTTTTGCATTTTCCACGTGTGGCAATTACCGGCGGGGCTTCACGTTTCCCAGCATCAAATTTGAGCTTGGCCTCGACCTGTCAGTTTTATTTAAAAGTTGGAAAACATTTTAATAGGAAATGCAGTTGATTCAAAAAAATTGGTTCGGCAAAAAATTGGTTCACTTTGATAAAAAAAAGTTTTCTCTTAAAAAATCACCCTAATATTCATGATTGGATTTTTGACAAAAATATATTTCCAAGGTTTACACAATTCATTTTTTGTATTTTTTCTTCATAGGGTCATCAGAAATTACGAGTAGAAAATGGGTAAATGGTAAAGTGAAGGTGACGAGGTCGATTTAATGCCTAGTGCAGCAGAAAATGAATGACACTTGGGGAGGGGGCATTGACTTGAGGTCCTCTCGGCCCTTGAGATGAGGATCACCTTGCATTGTTACGTGGCTCCTTTTATTGATTGTCTTCATGAACTTTACTTTTACTTTCTATCACCACCACCATTAAGAATCAACCAAGAAGTTATCCCACCACCCACCCACCACCACCACCACCATTACCCCACCAACTATTCCCTTGTCCTCTCTGCTCTATTGATCTCTGAGCCTGATTACTCTCTCGGCCCGCCATCTTTGCAATAGGAAATGATTGAAGAGAAGCTAGGAATAATTGAAGCCTAAAATAACTTTAGTCATGCAAAAGCTAGGAGTTAAAATTCTATTACACAATTTGTAAAGTCAATGGTGGTGGTGACAGGGGCAGTTGGTGGGGTTGTTCAAGTACAACAGCCAAAGAGTGAAAGTGTGTCAGGAATGACGTTGAGGGGGATAACTTATTATTCTTTCCAAGATAAGGATGCTCAGGGAAGCATAGGGAATAGCATAGGGAATCTATAAGTAGTTAGCTAGCTCCTAAATTTTCCGTTTCACCATATCAACAAGTTCCGCATAAAAATTAAACCGCATTCAGTATTTCCTTTGGAAATTTTTTCGAACCTTAAGACGAGATCATCATAAGACGCGGGGTCGAAATTTACAAAATGATGTCCGTTTTTAGTTTTCATAAAAAATATTTCACTTCACTCCCAAGTTTTCATTTTCTTTCAGTTGGCCAAACTTTGATGAAAAATTGCTGGCCGTTTTGAAATCTTTGGCCAGGTTTTCCAAGCGTCATGGCTGAAATTGAGAAGCTTTGGAACCCGAGGCTGGCCGGACAGGATATAAGGAATTTCCGCCGTTAAAAATGGCTTGAAGCACTTGATGGAATTCAAGTTGGAGTTCCTGTTAGAAGACCTTGTCTTTATTCCTTATCCTCCCTTGCATTATTTGTATTTACTTTCCAAATCTAAATCAGTTGCTAGTTCCGTTTGGAGGGAGGGAAGAATAAGGATATTACGGTAACTTTCTTTATTTCTGGCCCTTATGGGATGGGAAGGAGGTTAAGGTTTGGGGCCCTTTGAAGATTAAAGGTTCCGTTAGGTCTTGAACTATTCATTCCTCCAAAGGGTACGGTAACTCGTCCTAATTTGGAGTTCATTGCTTCAAGACCCCTAAAAAATCGGTGATTATTGGTACTGATGATGATCGTATGACGAAGCGCCTCTGGAAGGGGTATGGGGGGGGGGGGGGCACTTGACCTACCTTCCCAAATCATAAAAAAGTTAGGACCCTACTCAAAGGGTTAGGACAGGAGAGGGGATCAAAGGGGTACGCAGGATGTTCCTGGAACTTTCTAAAAAAATTTGTAAAGAAGATGATGGGGTGGGTGGAGGATTACGTGCTCCTTTTCTTATCCAACTTCTATTCAACGAACAAGACGAAGACAAAGGTCTCCTTGATACGAAAATGTAGGTCAGTTCCCACCAACAACTGCTCCGGCTCCCGTTAAAACTTCGACCTTTCAATGACATCCCGTCAAGTATTTCGGGTAGAAAAGGATTCACACCGGAGATTAGACAAGATGGGGTTATTTATACTACTTTCCAATTGACCACCACCGTAGACAAGGGTTGTGAGGAGGAAGATTCTGGAAGTCCAATTGAGGACAAGGGCTGGGTCCTTCAAAATTCAAGCTCAGTACTTGGCCCTACCTGACTCAACTTTTGATTATTTCAATGGGGAAATGGACAAGATGGGCCTTGACATAGTTAAATGTGTGGCTCCCCGTTTCCATCTCGTGGGAGTCTGCAATGCCCTTTGGACTTTGTACGCTTCTAGTTCTTAAATTGCTTCGTCCTCAATCCTAAATTAATCTCATCCCTCCAAGCAGAAATTGCACAAATATGGCAATGCACACATTGCAAACTTCGCAATTGAAAATTAGCCAACGAAATTAGAAATTTGGTGGTATAGTTGGTGGTATTCTGGAACAGCATCGGATCCCGGATTGGCTCATCTTGTGTCAAGCTCCACGTTGCGTTGCATCTCCTTCCGACGACGACGTTTTTCAACTTATAATTTATTGTGAACGCGTACACATTCCCTGTCATACATTCTCTGGAGCGACTCAAAAGAGACACTGCAAGAGGAACTGGAGATTAAGGGAAGTAGAGACTTGATGGATGTCAAATGCAATGCTTTGTTAGCCGATGAAATGCTAATGATGGAACAGGGAAATGTAGGTCATGTCATGTCTCATCCTGCGACCGTGCCCCTCGTTCCCTGCCCTTTGACACAAGATATCAACCAAGACCCCAACAAGCAGGAACAGCGGTGTGCTCCTCTCCAATGGAAAATCCTGAGTCCATAATTAATAAATTTCAAATTGAAATTGACGATTACTGACAATGGTTGTTGTAATTTTTTTCCAGGAGCGATCTGGAAGGACCCACTAACGTCCACGCCCTTCCGTGCAGTTTCTCAAAAAACAAGAGGTAGGGGCATCCATTTTTCTTGTTTCGCGTCAATAATCCTTTGTTGTGTTTCCCAAGACGAAATCGAAAGCGGTAGGAAGGAATTTAAGGGAATGATTTAGGGCCGTGTAGGATTCCATTAAAGGACAGAGGAGGAAGGGAATGCTAAATCAGAGTACGTGTTTAACCGTAGCACCATGGGGCCCAGCCCGTGAAATGGAGAATAAAATTCTGACGTGACGTGACCCAGTTTCATTGAGAAGGCCGTCGACCTTTAGACTATATCCCACCACCACTGCCTTTATATTACTCGTAGACCATCACCACCACCAACCACGAAGACGACGACTAGCAGACTTGGTTCCAGCTTTATGCTTCCAGTAGGCGGATCGCTTAAGCACCACTTAGCAATTCTAGGGCGCAGGTTATTCGGACGGACGCAGAATTTATCGACGAACAGTGCAGGGGCAGGGGAGATTAATTAAATCCATCCCCGCACTTTATCCATTTCATCCGCCACAATGGATAAAATAGGAAAACAATACACCGGCACGCTGGGTTCGTGGAGTAGAATCCACCGTTCATAAGCACCATTTCCGCTGAAGATACTCATATCCCCATCATCTCCGCCTCATCACCATGTCCTAAAAACTTGTGATCTAAACAAATGATCTTCTACGGGGATATCTGGGGCTCGGGTGCGTTCCTTCCTTACGACTTCCCAATGGAGGTTGGGAGGGAGGGTAATGATGGGCTTTTCCCGGAATCTAGGTTATCTAAGCACACTTTCATTTTTAAACTCGCCAAAAAGGTTGAGCCAAATTGGGCTCACAGGTAAACTTGTCTTTTAGCGTGACGCTTGGGTTTGGGGCTCAGCTCCTGTAATGTTTTTGGCATCCCCTCTTTACTTCGATGTAAATTGATGGGATAAGAAGGAGGGGCGGGGGAGAATGACCCCAGAGCCCTGACCTAGGAGTAGCTTCATTTGTTAATCAATCATTACATATTTAATTAGAGGGTGAATGAGGGCGCGAGGGGGTGTTTTATTGCAATTAAGTAATAAAATGATGCTCATTCCAACGTACACGTCCCATCCAACACACTTGTACACCCGAGGAATCTGGTTATGCGAGTTTATTTCTGCTGATGTTTTACTTTTGCTTTCATCCCTAATGGATTCTTCCACTCCTGTTGAAAATCCAAAATTGCATGGAAATTAACTCAGTTCAATAAGCAGTCGAATCCCAATTCGCAATGAGTTTGAATGAATTTAAAATGCGCCCCAGCCCGGAATCATCGAAAGGGAAAGTGTGGGGTGGAAAAATTGCAAATTCCGATCCTACTCATTCGCCAAACTTCTTTCAAATCCAATTTTTTCCAATTTTTATCTGGAACAACGCTAATCTTTGTCTGTCAGGATGTGAGATGCGCTGAATGCGGATGAATGAGTAGATTGAATAAAATGGAGCCCACTGGATCCGTCCGAAGGGGTTTGTTGACATTAGTTTACAATTTAAACAAAGATTTCCCATTGTATTGTTAGGTGGTGGTGGCTCAGTCCGGATCTAATCAACCTAGATTCCCTGGCTTCTATTAAAGTAGGGGACTACAAAAGGCCTATTGACTTTTCTAAGCGGGTTCAACCACCTTCCTTGAGAGTGGCCATGCACTAGATACAAAACAGACTTTGAGTCACCTCTGCCTCCGTGTCCTCCTACACGTTCTTCCAACCATCCCTGCTCCTAGTCAATTTGTGCAAATTTTTTGCACAAATTTCCAAGTCTTGAGATTTTGCATAAATTGCGGTGAGTCTGTTGGCAAACTGAGTCTTATCCCTAAAGGGCCCTTAAAGCTGATGCTCAACTCGGTTTGTGAATGTATGTGACACACGGTAAATGCATTAAGGCAGGACTTAAACGGTTTCCGTTTGTTAAAAATATGCAAACTGGTTGCAAAAATTCCATTAAGCCCCTAAGGGACTTGCAAAAAAAAAGATGAATGGATGTAGAAGTGGCAGGGGATGACGTGGTTGTTTCTGTTGGAATTAAATAGGTGACGGCGTCCTTGTGATTTTTCTGGCTCGATTACAGCCCAACTACACAACAGTAAGTTTCACTGGGAGTTCAACGACTCGTCCAGGGACGCTCCTATCAAAGTGTGCTAAAAGACAATTGGTTCTTGACTTTTTACGGTGGCAATTAATAATTAAAACCCACCCCCTTCACACCATCACCCACCCCCAACTAATCGTATTTCAAATATTGGAATTTCTAAATTTACCAAAGTAAACAGATGAATGTTAACAAGCAGGACTGGAGGGTGGCGCATGAAAATGAACCCAATTGTTTGAAAAACTTTCTCTTGTGAATTATTATTTTTGACAAGAGTGTGGGTAATGGAAATGATAGAATTGGTTTCCATTTTCATTGTTATCCAAACTCGGATGGGTGTGAATCGCCGCCTCGTATGATAATTCCAGTTGTCATTCATAGCTCGTCACATTCTTCCTCCTTTGTTTCAATTTGGTTTTGACTTTCACATTGAGGGGCATAAAAATAATCAAATTCGAATACCCTCACCTTTCAACCCAAATTACACTGGTTTCCATCCCTTTAGTATGGGAAAATAACAATAGAGAAATAATAGTAATATACATTGTTTACACCGTTTGTAAGCTAATTGTCGAATTACCCTGTGGGTTAAATTCCAATTTGGACTGGGTTAAGGCTAAATCATTAATAAATCCCAGTAAGACCTCGCTTATGAAATCCAGTAAAGACAATTTGAAACAATTTGTACGTTTTTTTTTGAATCTTTGACTATGACAACGATAAAAGTTTAGCTCTTCAAATTTTGTGGAAAATGTGCAAAATTAGCTTGGAATCATTTCTTCCGATTTTCGATTCGCGTGCTATAAATTTCAGCGGAAAAAGAAATTTAAAAAATAGAAATCAAATTAGAAAATCTAAATTTAGAGTTTTTGGGTTTAAAAATTTTGGGAAGATTTTGCCCTTGGACGAGCCTGAGTTTCCGTATGGCATAAAAACGCATGAAGAATTTGATACCCCGGCCATGTGTCTTATTAATTTCCCCCCCAAATTTAAAACCACTGCCGTCATTATTTTTCTAAATGTAGGAACCACTGGGGTATATTTATGACAATTAGCGTCGCCTGATCCGCCACGTGCGGCGTAGGGCCAAAATGGGATCAAGTTTTTTAAAAGCTCTAAATTTTAATTAGTTTAAACCCGTTTCTCGTGTCCATCGATTATCGAAAAACAGACGTTGGCTCAAATTTTGTCTCAAAACTGGTTAAACTTGAAATTAAATTTAATGGTAATAATATGAAACCAATAATAACCCCAGAGACGCAGAAAGTATCAAGTTGCGACCTTTACCTCACGAACATCTTTTGGTTCCTAATATTAGAACGCACGTGCGGTTCCATTTATTTCCAGGGAGTTTAATCCATGGAAATTTAATTGGCCATCCAATTCACAAATTGTAAATATAAATAATTTCGCTCCTCCGTGTTTTATGGATGGTGGAGTGAGCATTCGGAGTGGTTGATTAGATTTGGCTTAAAAGCCCAAGCACCTCCCCCTCCATCCTCTTCTATTTACAAAAGGTCATTGCATCCACTGCCAAAAGTAGGTCAACAGTTTTTCCTTTCTCTCCTCCTGGCACCTCCCGCTGCTCCTCTAATGGACTTCCTTCAAACAACCGTTGCCATTTTACTACTACGGGGGACTCTCGCTTTCATTTCAGATTTTGCACAACATTTGGCACTCGAGGGACCACGGCGGGCAGGGGATTAGCAAAGCGCCAAGCCGTGTTGGCTGTCCCATTCCTCCCCCTTTTCCTCCAAGACGAGTTCACTTTTCCTCAGAAATCCGAGAATACCCGATTCCAGAACCGTTGAACTTTCTCTACCCGGTTCCGGTCGCTCCTTTCCACTTGGACAGTCCTGAAATCTGTGTCGAGCGTTGATCCCCAACCTCATTTGGAAGGTTGCGTGGGTTGAGCCCAAGCAACGGAACTGAGCTGCCAAACTTATTCTAATGCCCGCCCGCCCGCCCGCCTCCCTTCTTTTCCAATTTTATTCAATTCCCCACTAAAGTGCGAAATTGAACTGAAATGGCAGGAGGGGATTTAAATTTTCAACAGAGGAGGAGGAGCAACCTTGAGTCGCAATTACATCGATGATGATGAGTACTTGGTCTTGGTCGACCTTAGAATCCGTCCATTGCCCCCATCCCCATAGACTTGACATGTTTGGCGAATTTAATAAAATTCAGGGCCACCATCGACAAAGATTGGGACGCTCACTTTTTAAATCATCATCATTGTGGGGTAAGTCTGTAAGTTGTGGGGTTGCTTAATTATGGGACTTGAGGTAGGGGTGGCGCAATGCCCTTTGTGTACGCGAGGCTCCGTTGGCTGCGATTTAGAGCCTTTGCCAATTTTAGCAAACAAACTATCATCTCACCTCCTGCTGAAGTGATGGGGATGGGAAATGGGAATCATCCTAATGTCCCTCGGTTACATTTTGTTTTGATGGTGGGAATAGGTCAGGTCACCCTATTCAGATCACCAGACAGACAGACGGGGGCATCCATTCATCTCCCAAAAGTCTTGGCACGGAATTTGAATTTGAAACAAAAATGGGCGGAAGGGAGCGGCGTGATTAATTTCTTGAGTTCACTGACAAGGTTCCCATTTCTTGTTTCCCCTGAGCGGTTCATTTTGAAAAGTCGGGCCGAAAACTGGGCCCGCAGCGTTTATACCGTGGTGTTTCTTCACTTAAATTTGCAAAATTCCCATTTGGTAATTGGCTTTACATGATTTCAGGAGAAATTTTGGCTGCAGTTAAGAATGCCCAAAAGTTCCAAAACCAAGTGCCTGAAACTGACGCTGGAGCGGATGGAGTTGATAATAGAAATGAGGTCGCACAGAATTAACTCTTTGTAGGAATTATTAATAACCACAACTAAGGGAAATCTGGTTAATCTAATCTAAAAAAATATAACGGTATACTCCCGTTTTTAGCTCCACAACAAAGAATTAGTTTTTGAAAAGAGATGATTCCATTCATCCTTCCGAGGGTTTACATAAATGCACAAGTCCCGTTTTATATTTTGACCTTACGATTTCATTGGGAGCAAGAATTCGTTTTGACTTTGGGGACGATGCGTTTTGATTTTAAAAATTTAATGCTTTAAACCTACCGTTGTATCAATCTATGAAATTTCGGTATAACTTTCAAGTTCATTCCAGTAAAAGCGGCTGTCTGCATTTCAGCCCTTACATTTAATGCATTTGAGTGATTTGGGTTAGACGCGTGTGGACATTGGACGTTGGTTGGTAATTCCTAAACCGCTAAGCACCCTACTTACTCCACTTATCAATTCCCAACTAATAAAGCGGAGCCCCTGACCCTTAAATTTGACCGCAAAGAAATCAAGAGTAAAATCCCGTTATGGTTTTTGAAGGACGTTGACAAATGTACACGAGTCCAGTTCTTAACATTCAAATTTTAAGGTTAGGCATCCAAATCAACGGCCAGCAGAAAACTTTGGGATGCAATTGTAAATGATACTTGAGGATCCAAAGTACTTTGAAAAGGGAGCATAGTTTTTGCGATACATTTTAGACTGACGCCTTTGGTTTTGTGTATCCTTCACCGCCTCAATGTTTATTCACCGCTCCATTTAAGAGGTGTCGCTGGAAATGAGCCCCAAAAGACATTAAAGACTCGAGGAAACAAATTGGTTGACCCAGATTTTCACTTTTCTCGATAATTCTTCACTCCCTTGAGCTTTGCTTATTACCTGGCCCAGGGTGTTTCCCAGTACACGGTAAATACCCCTCCCACGCTCCTTTCTAAACGGACTTTGGCACACGCACCGTTTCAATTCATTCCCAAACAAATCGTTTTCTGACACACCTTTCAGCTCCAGAAAAATTTGGGAAATAAATTGAAATCGTAGAACTTTGCGCTCATTGGGAGCATTTTCGGCGTTGAAATGAAAGACACGGAAGTAAGGACTCATTTAATGCCTTTTAAAATTAGGCGTAAGTTAACTGAAGCTAGCTGAACTTGTGGCATTGATGACTTTCTGGTACGTTTGAGATTCCAAATTAACGGAAGCCTCAACCTAGTTGTTCTAATGTCAAGTGTCAGTGAGGTTAATCACATCCATCAGTTTTTTCTATTTTAGTAAATAGGATGCTGACAATTAAGCCCTCGACTCCTCTTTTTCTTCTTCTGACTGATGAATGGATGCAATTACGATGATGACGTGCTGACGTTTCCCACAATGGAGTACAGTTCCAGGAGAGTACAGTGAGGGTTGTTCGGATTTTACAGTTATTGCTTCCCTTTGGGAAATGGGAAAAGTCTGCTGACTTTTGGGTGAATTACAAAATGACTCGGGATGGATGGCGGAAGCATCTTTTTCTCCAAAATCCCAAATGCCAACGTCCATTATTTGGAGCTCATTCACCTTTTCCGGACATAAAACATCCAACGCCGTCCGTCCCTTTCCATGCGTCCGTCAACTCTTCGTAAAAACCGTTTTTCCAGAGGGAAAACAGGAAATGTCTACTGGACCCTAATTCCAAAGGATCCTCTTTTCTAATAATTCTGTTACATTTTTAAAGAGATTTAAAGTATAAAAGGTCGTAAAAATTGTCATTTCCTGGTGACCCAACGAAAAAAGTGAATTGATCTTTCTGTGATTGAAAAGTTTGAACTAAAAATGCATCCATGAAATGCAAATATGTAAATGCATCAAACATCTACATGTTTTCCTGGCATTTCCTTCCTTTTTGCAAAATTTTGACAACTTTGATTACTGTACCTGATGAAATTGGCTTCAGAAAAGTTGTGGGAAGATGTTCAACATTGTCTCGTCCAGCCCATAAAAAACTCATAAATAGTCCTCTATTTTATTTCGGGTGAAACAATTTATGGTCTTTTGGTCCATTTCCCAAGTTCATCCTCCCGTTTTTTTATGAGTGACATGCTCCTTTTCCTCAGGGTAGTAAAACTGTTCTTTTTTGCTTATTTCCAGGAAGCGTGACGCTGGGACGCTGCTGAGATCCTTTTCCTTTCCAACCCAAGTCAACCCCAGTTCGTTGAACTTGGTCCGTGAGAAAAAGGGAGATCGATCCACCCAGCACTGGTCCGGATTCTCATCTCTTACCAGGAGGAGACGAAGTTCAAGGGATTCCAGAATCGAAAAATCAATCGCATCTCTTCCAGGGAGCATTCACCTTTTCCTGACTCCAGTACACAACTCCAGGGCTACATGGAATGAAAAGCTCAAAATGAAATTGAACCTGCTGAGAAACCTGATGAAGATATAAATTCCGGAATAATATTTACACATTTCTCTACCTGCTCTCCGCTGCTCGACGTCGTCCGCATCATGAAAGGTCAGTGACACTTTCTCTATGTATAGCCGGCTGCCCCTAGCCTTAAAGCAAGGGGAACTCAACAGGAGTTTTGGAATTCGGAGCAGGAACTTTGTTATCATCAACATCACCTACCCACACGCTTTCCTACGCTAATAATTTCACCCGGGTAGGATTTCGGAGAGGGCGTCTACCTGGCACCCAGCGCATCCCTTCCTCAAACAAAAGTTCATTCATCCCAAAAACGCATCAATACGAGTAGAGCATAAAGATCAGACGCTGGGAACCCCGGAACTCCGTCATATCCAGGCTTCTAAAACACCTCCTTTGATCCTTTTCCATCGTTCAATTTTGCATATAAATCTCCCCAAGACTTAATCTGGAGAAAGTGGAGTTCCGGCGGCGGCATTTAAGGTTCATTCTCCAGACAATGCATCCTCCCGCAAAACCTTTTCCAGCTATTGTTGTCCAAGGAGTGAAACGCTTGGAAGTTACCGGGAGTTCACGTGTATGCGGGAGTTGGAGGTCATTCCTCCTCTCATCGATTTCCGGAAACATAAAAAGAAAGTTTGGGAATAGGACCTTAAGCACAAGGACGCATCCTTTGTTTCTCCTTTTTCAAACGATATTCAAAGACGGCAAGACGAAATTCCTTGACTTGTTGGATCAATTTATGGGGATTTGCGATAAATTTTTCAAACCATTTTGGCATATATTTCCCACGCTACAAAAGGTTTCGGAAGGAAGTTGGCTTTGATTTCAGTCCAGTACGGAGTTAATCGTCGATGGAAAACTTGAGCTAAGATCTGCAAATCCAGGATTTGCCTCCAAACATGCCAACATGGCAGAATGAGATGCTTCTTTCCGCATCTTTGATGCCTATGAGAATTGGAGAAAGTTTCGCTCTGGGGTGATTGGATTATACTAGGAAGGATTGCGTAAGGCCCACGGGGGCAACGTCCTCATCTTCCCTTCCTTGTTCCCATTGTAAGAAAATTAAGTACGAAGGAGTCCTTATCAATTGAACCAAAGGGGACATCCAAGACCCAAAAGACGCCGCTTCCTTATGCAATCGAACCACATTGTTCCTAAAATCCTTAAATGTCCATTCACGCACGCACGCTGAGGAAAATCAAGCCCCACACTTCCCAAACTTCCCTTTGCTAATTTAAACGCCCCTTTTAATTAATTAAGCCCCTGCCTCTCCAGTTGGGGTTTTCATAAAAACCCACCAGAAATTCCCACTTCCGAAAGTGCAAATTACATTTTTGATTTGTCAGAACTTTTGTTTTGCGGATTTTAATAATAAGAGTTTCCCCTTCCCAGTCTTGACGTCTTTGGCTTCTGGTCCTGTAATGGATTAATTTTGATGAGTTTGGCAAAGGCCACTCTTGGCTCTCTATGGTTCTTGTTGACGGGGTTCAAGGAAAGGCGTTGTGTTGGATTTGTGTGTGTTATTAGTCTTGGTCTATGACCCAGTTAGGAGTCAAAGGACTCGATATGCCTCCATCGTCGTCCCAACTAAATTAATCACTAGAATAGAATAGCAAGTCTGTTTTCTGTGCAGAATGTAGAATGCTATGCCATGCCAAATGACATGCCCTGACATAGAAATTAGTCCAAGGGTGAGGGACATGAGGGATGATTATGGCATTTTATGGCAGTGGATTTGAGTATCAAAGTCCCCAACACTTCATTCACCGTCATCCCCACCTCTTGAACTTTTATAGCACAAGTAGATGGTGGCCGGAGCCTCCTCCTTCCTTGTCTCTCTGTACATTCGCAGAACATTCCCCTACATTTCTTATTAAATTGCTATTAGTCAATCAGTGAATCTGGGAAACTGAGCAGAACGATTGCGAGAGGTGACATAGACCTTTTCGCCTTGGTACTATTTACCACATCCACAACCAAACGCCGTCGAGTTGCAGAACGTACTTGCCAGCTTGAGTAATTCGAGAAAATCCTTTATGTTCATCAGTGCCCTAGAACTTTACAAATTGATTTTGCAATTGGATTCCCACACTCAGAAATTATGATCGGGATGATGATGCCCCCACGAGTCTAATTTTCCTAACAAGTTCTCAATTTAGCACAAAGTTTGCACGCATTAAGTTAATTGTGTTTCCATTTTTAAAAAGGATTGATTACCTGTTAGAAAATATTGCCAAAGAGAAAAAATTTCATGATTGCTTGGGGGAGGAATAAGAGCCCCTGATTTTTGATTTATGTCACCGTGTGTCACCGTTTGTCCTACCGAGTGACGTTCCAAAGTTTTTGAAGTCGCAAATAATTGAGGCCATTCATGCTAATGGAGTTTGTGTCGTTAATGATGAATTGCTGACTTTGGTTGGCACTCCGTGCAGAATTCCAAACTGGGTCACTCCTCCTGGATATTAATGGAAGGGAA
Source organism: Anurida granaria (assembly GCA_034694825.1). NCBI lineage: Eukaryota > Metazoa > Arthropoda > Collembola > Poduromorpha > Neanuridae > Anurida > Anurida granaria. Next base: position 15,912 of record JAQIWD010000631.1, read on the forward strand.
ATCGTTGTCCATAGAATTGATCCGGGTCCATCCAAAGGCCGCTAACTGTACGAATAATTTGTACCGGTGGTGGTGGTGGTGGGATATTTATAATTGATCCCTCTCCCCCGCCATTCCTACACGCCCAGGGTTATCGACTCCATTTTGAGACTCAAATAAATCGAATGTTTGACTGCGTGTGGACCTTGGGTTTTGTAGTTCTAGTTCCAAGAGGTGATTGACCATGTGAAGGTAACAGAAAGGGAAAACACTCTTGGCATACATATGACATAACCCCTCAGCCAGTAGTTCATTCTTAATTCCCAATCACGACAATCTCTCCTTAAAGGTTCTCAGCCAATTGATTTGAGAGTGTGGAGGATCACTCCAAGAAAATGAACGTTGGTCCTCATGTGACTATAGGAGCTCGTGCCATTCTTTGTAATTCAAGTTATCAAGCAAGGACTCAAACACGTTTTTCCGTAATAAAACAAAGGAAACCGGATTCATAAAACCACAATCACCGCTCTCGCTTTTTCTTTTGGGATTCCCCAAATAGAAATTGCAAACGAATAACTGGGAAGATCAATTCCAAATTTAGAGATCGAGAATTGCATACTTTCGGTTCCTTGCATTCGGTTTCCCTCACGTGTCCAATCAAAATGGCTGATCCGAATTTAGAATGAAAACGACGCAGATCAGAGTCACATTCACTGCACGCGTGATCTCGGGAGATGGAGAGAAAGGATGGACGCGTAGATTGATTTTCGGTGGAAAATTACAGAACAGGTAGCTAGGATAGTCGAGGCAGGTGAGTGGCTGCATAAGTTTAAAATTTGATGCAAATAAACAAGTTTTACGCATGACTATCTTCCCCCGTCACAACTAATAAAAGTAAAAGGAAGGAAGATCAGGAAACATCCACAACCACCACCGGGGACAATCTGGAACGCCGTCTGGGTTACTAGTGTTCCCCATTAACAAGATTGGGAAATCGCAAAGTGGCTGAAGATGTGAAAATAAGGAAGCGCCACCGAGTCTTTTTTTGCAAACTTTGTGAATGCGTGTACATAGCCACATCCCGTTACAATTCGGAAACCCAACCTCCGCCGGTGACATGCAAACATCGCAAATTCATCCTGTGCGTTTCCTATGCCGGCCAAGCCCAGTTTTTGCACCCTTTTGTCAAACTCCAGCGAAAGTTCTCCAGGAGGCATCATCCTCTGACCCACTCTTTCCTTGCTATAAAATCAAGTGCTAACACCTTTAAGTCCCGGAAGCATCCGTAGTCTTGGTTGACCTTTCAGGGTTTTCAAAAATCCCAATTTCGCATAACTTCTCCCTCCTTTTCCAAAAGTTAAAAAACGCATAAATGAAACATCGGGATTCACTAATTACGTAAATATTTTGTACAGTTGACCTTTAGGAAGAGGACGCTTAAGTAGCGATTCATCGGTTTGACCTTCAGAAACTGCTAGCCGAGTTCCTAAAAATAGAGCCAAGTATTGCGCAGTTCAGGTTCTCGTCCAGACGAAGCTCATGCAACGGTGTGATTTTGTTTACAAACACATGACAGTGGCTCTGTCAATTCCTCCAACGTGGGATTGTTATTATTGCGTAATTCTGCAATTTTAGTTACAGTCATAAAAGACTGACCCATGGGAATTTGCGAAAATATTCCAGCTCAGTTGAACTGAAAATCAGAATTGAGACTCTGCATTTCCTGAAAGTTGACATGCATTCCACCTATTACTGGTCGCGTTCGGCGGCGTACCATCAACAATTAGTTTCATCCCTTCATCCTCGAGAAGAAATCAATTATCCAGAAGAATCTTACTACGATTCTCCTTACTCTGATGAACGTAAGCGAAATTGCAATTAAAATACTTTTAGTCTTTGCAAATTTTAGTGCAAAAACTGCACCAGGCAAACTTGCCGTTGTCATGTCTGGCATTAGGAGCCGGTCGGGGTCGCTGCCAGGTGAATCGGGGACAGGAACTAGGCCCTGGAAATCCATCAATGATCTCCCATAACAAAAGCTTTCAATTAAATTCCAAAATGAGGCCTCAATTTCATGTTACGACATCCCAGGCCCATTCGTTTCTGGCGAGAGGTTAATAGCTTTTGTAATAGGAAGGAAAGAATAGTGCTCTGGAGGACATGGAATGAAAGTGGTATCAGGGGACGCTAGGAATGGTGCTGGTTTCAGAGACAGCAGCGCTAAAATTGCTTACGATTCACAGTGACCTAGCATAATTCCAGTCAAGACGGAATTTCAGCGCCCTGAAGACAATTTCACCCCATTGCTCCAGGGATTCTAAGTTTTTCCTAATGAGGATTTAGCCTGGATTCGTAAGAAGAACAATATTGGATTAGGCCGCCCACCACCACCAGAAATATGTTTTGCGTTTGGTCTCATTTACGTCCAGAATTTTCTGCACAAGTTAGTTAGTCTGCCTTGTGTCTTGTGGTGAGGGTTGTGAGTGGGTGAAGCACAAGTCCTGCCTGCCTGGTGGAGGTTGACCTACTTTTTGACCAAAGTTCAATCAACTCGAGTAGTGGAGTCTATTAGAAGGGGAGTAGTGAAGTGAGTAGTGTTGAAGGCTATTCGATAGAAACTGCAGCAAGGACGTAGCTTATGGGGGACCCATCTACAACGACAGCTTACGCTCCTCCACAGTTCCT
>JAQIWD010000632.1:0-18567 GCA_034694825.1 Anurida granaria
ACACGTTCAAATAGTGCCAATCAAACTTTGGAATGGGTCCCAGGTCACTAGGATTCATAATTCCAAAGTAAGCCATGGAATCCGTGGTCTATAATGTGGATCGGACTTTTTGAAGATTGGAAAACATTAGAGTCAAAAATTGATCGAATGCGAGCAATTTTCTTTCCCATCCCACTCTGCCTAGCAATGCAAGTTTCACGAAGATCCAACTACTTTTGGTGGTATTTGCATTTCACGCATTCCGCATTATTCTCAGTTACAAAATGGCAAAAAATTTGCATTAATCGTACGTATCAAACTCTACCACCAGGCTATCATGTACCGTTGTGCCCGTAAAGTTACGCTAACAGCCTAAAGACCATTCACCTACAACCGTAACACCGTGCCGTGTAGAGTACCGAGGAGTCCTAGAAGGTTCTCCTCATCTGCAGACTTACGAGAGAGAAACTCCGTTCCGATGGAACTTCCATTTTCAATTTATGAAGCCTCAGTTGAGCCGAGTAAGCTAAGCAGAGTGGATCTCCACCACTATTTTTCTCTACTTTTCTACACAGAGGTATTTTATACAAACAGTACATCAAGCATCTACGCACAGAAATATACCAGATATTACTCTACTTTTATATCAAGGCGTAGGGACTATTCAAACAATTATTTAAAACTCTCGTTTGTGTATTAATATTGTGAGCCCAAAAATATCCGACCCTATAATTACTTTCTGGAAAGTACCCCAAAATTCCCGGAAACGTGAGTTTTCCTCCTTAAATTGTCTGTTATTTTAACTCTGAATTTTTGGAAAGTGACATCAGCCCCTGGAAGTTTGATATCGAGTGCCTGGATTTTGAGTGACATTTTATTGGCTTGACCCTGGACCCCTGGACGGAGCTTTCTGCACGAAAACGTGAACTGAAGCTTCGTCATTGTCCCAAAGGAAACGCCAACCGGAAAAACAGCATTGAATTTAATTCAATTCTTCGGTTATGATTATCAGGTATGGTCTGCAATCCACATCGAAATACGTTTTGAGGTTCAATGTTCGTACATTTTAAAGGCGAAGAGCTTGAAGCGTTAGCATTACGTGGCGATGATTTCTAAATCCAGACAAGATTTCTAAATCATCATTGATCTTTTCCTCCTGGAATCATTATAGTAAATGGACATTGGATTATTTGGAATGGCGTCCTAACCAGAATCCAAAGCGTCCTGGGATGAACGTGACGCGATGAGTAGCGCTGATACGCAAAAACATCCCAACCCATCTTCTAACTCTGCTGAAAGAAAGAAAGCGTCTCTTTCCGTGTTTCTCTTTTCCATTTCAGAGTTAGGAAAGTGCGTCCACGTCCGTGCGTTGTGAAAGGAGGAGAAAAAGTTTGTTGTGAAAGTTACCCGGGTAGTAGACTGGGAGTAGTAAAAGTACCCGAAACCCCGTCCCTGTACCCTGTACTACGGAGAGATGCAGCTGATGACTCACTGCATTTTGTGATTTATTGGAATTGCAATCATAGAATCTTTGTCTGAGTCGAAGCAAGGAAGGAGAGTAACCAAGCTTACTCCAAAGTTAAGGGCATCCACGGTCACTGCTGCTGCCACGACCCACCGTTCCACCACCACGGCCAAACTTTTCTTTCAAATCTCATTTTCTCGGGTCTTGTTCTACTCCTAATGTTAAAAATCCCATTAGTATTTCCAAAACCTTTTCCAGAGTAAATTATATTTTATGGTGTCCCTGCATCCACTTTCCTTTTTCCAGCAATGCCCTAAATGCCCCTTATCTTATGCACACAATGGAAAAGAGATTAGGGAAAGTTTACTTTCTTCTTTCCTGATTAATTTCCATGTCCACCATACCCGCCGCTCCCTCTGATCCAGTCCAGTTACTAACCACTACCAACTACAAATCCTAATTGGTACGCACACTTTACAAGGAAGGAGGTTGGTAGTTGAATATAAAAGGATGCAAGAGAGAATTAGAGCCAATGATTCCTTTTGGATAAAAAATTGAACTTGACATGTTGGAAAGAGGAAGGAGCACCAAAGATGTCAGCGTAAAGTGGAATCAGTTAAGGGTACTTGGCATTGGCATTAGTGTGGGAAGCAGCGTCAGCATCTCGTGCCCAGTGGTATCTGGATGTTGTTCATAATAAAGAGGCAGCAACATTGACTCATAAATTGGAGGATGACACTTTGATTACATATTTTATTTAGGAAATGAAAGGAGAAAAGGGGTAGAAATGTCGTCAGGAATCTTTGTAGCTTATGAAATCCGACGCTAGATAGACGACGATGCGACATTCTGCTGAAAGTCAAAGCGGTGCGCCGCGGCGGTGGTGCAATGCAATGCATCCCTTTCTTATTTTTCTAATATGAACCTCCTAAATTATCCAAGTTGAATGGATGGTGGAGAACGTGAAAGTCTGGGGGATGAATTAATACCAAAGTGTGAATCATCCCCATCCACCACCACCACCACCACCGGATATGATCATAACCAATGGAGAATGGAATCCTTAATTAGGAAATCAATTCAGAGGAAATGGCTCTTAAATACTTCTAATCATCCCAGTCAGGCTAAAGTGTCCGTAATTAAAAATTCTTGACGGAAAGAATTAATATGAAGGAACTTTCGCCTTTTCATTTCACTCACAATTCTGCAAAAGCCTTCAACGCCGATTTACTTTCTCTGCACAAATTTAAGTAAAGTGGAGACTCTTCTTAAGTTGTAAGTAAGCTTGAGTCCGAGTAAGCTTGAGTCCTTATTTTTACAGAGAGTTGTTGCGTAATGTTAATTCACGCCTTAAGGGTTTGTTGGGTCCTTGGAAGGTTTGAGGTAGGTACCTTACCTACGGCAGACTCAAGGGCTCTAAAAATATAATGGACGAGAAATTCAAGGTCTTGGTTTAGTTTTTTTTGTAGGTTAGGAAACCTGTCTGAGGGATTCTGAGCCCTTAACTCCAATCTTCTTAACCGCGTCGTGATAAGTGCTTCCTTGCCTATTCTTATATTCCAAAATCTTTACTACGTTGCACACAAGCTTCCTCCTGCCTAACTGCTGCTGCTATTGCTGGAGGAAAGATGATCTTGGAAAATGCTAATAATGCATCTTCTCCATATATCTTCAGTACTTACCCAGCTGTTTCTTCAAATATAATCCCTTGTCATTCCTACGTCTATTGTTGTTGATCAAATGCCTGGAGAAAGGATTCGAGAAAGGAAGATGTGATAATGCGCAGCGTTTGTTTCATTTCGGCCAAAGATGCTGTGCAACATCTTTTAAGATGATGTCGGAAGTTCCAAGTTGGAACTCTTGAAGACTTCAGGGCAGGAGAGGCTCGTGGGCGTCCGCCTGGACATCACTAAAAATCCAAACCTCAACAATGGGGCTCATGCTGCTGCAAAGATTTTATTTCATTTTCCCTTTCTTTTGCTCAAGGTAGGGTCGTAATCGTAAAATAACGTCATGATTCCTCAAGTCCCCACCGAGTCCATTGTCATCCTCAAAAGGACTCTTTTTCTCCTGTCTTTTCTAAAATATTACTCCCATTGTTATCACCGGGTCTCCAAAGGATTCGATAATCATTTTACGTCCATTAATGACTAAATTGTTGAGCATCTCTTGCTACAAGTAATCGACTCGCATTCCCTACCCCCTGAGTTCCCACACCGCCATGCGTCTAATACGGAAAAGTGCGTGAATGCCAAGAAGAACTTAAGACTTCCGGATTATGGCTCTTGGAAATAAATGAAAGGAGACTTTTAAATTATAATGAAAGTAAGTGGAGATATGCTTACTTATAGCATCCCTAAATACCTGGGAGGACTTAAGGTAGGTCGGAAGGTTCGTCTCGAGGCGAAAAAAAAAGGGAGAATGAAAGTGAAGGTGAACCCTTTCTTTTGTTTTTACTTTCATTTGTCTAGCTGCTGGAAGAGGAGGCTTGGTTTGAAGATAAGGTCAAGGAAGGTGTGTCTCTCATTATTCTACCCCTAAAATACCCTTCGGGCCAAAGGATAATTTCAAGTCTAGTTTGACTACACCCAGGGAATACGGAATGAGAATGAAAGGGAGTTGCGGTGGCTTCATGCCCCTTCCATTGAGACTGGTCAAGAAGACAAGGCAAGGCCAGCAGCCCGTTCATTATCCGGAGAATCAGGAATAATCAGCCGAAATTTAAGAATAAGTCTCGGGGCTCTAGAAATTTACTTTTCTTGGCCTAAAAGCATGGGAACCGGGAAGAGGATATTGGGATCGGGATGCTTGGGGGATGGATACCACTTTGCTGTGAGTTCAAGAGTTTGCAATTGAAATGAATTGGAGCGCGGTGTGAGGTTAATGGTCAGAACAGCGGAATTAATTGATTCCGTACTTCTATGTATTGACTTCTGGTTGGTTTTCTTGGTAGCTTGTTAGAAAGGAAGGAATACGAGTCGAAGAAGAGGTTAGCTGGGACGATGAGATCGAATGAAGATGAGGGTTGGGGGTTGAAAATTTGGTGCTGAGATCCCTGAGGGTGGTGGTGGTGATGGTGGTGGTGGTCGGAGTTACCCGGGTAGGAAGGAACCCGGGGAATGGGATCAATGGTTCCCTTCTTCATCGGTTCTTTCCGCCCTGTTCTGTAGCACTCCTTGTTTTTGCTTCAGCAGAATCCTAGCATGGAGTCCTCCTTCCTTCAAGTTCACTTTTACGCAAAAGAATATGGAGTCCAAGGTTAGGGTTCTGTGACTCAGAAAACGAGAGCAGCAACACCACTTTTCCCGAAAATATCCGGCGGATGAAAACAGCCTAGGTTTTGCTTCCTTTTTTCCACACCGGCTTGATTTCCTTCATCCGGTGGGAGGAAGGACGCGTGTCTACTTTTTGATCCTCAAGATTTGTAACCAAAGTGCATGTGGGGATGATGAATTTACGTACGTACCACCTTTTACTGATTGTGCGGCAATTCTGGTGATCTTCTACGTCTTTCCCAGACGGTATCACCAGTTCAATAAACACGGGAAGGAATTATAGTTATGACTTCTGGGAAAAGCGGATGGAGTGAGTGATGCTGCTGGATTTCAAGCGAAGTTCTCCACCGTCCGTAGCGTTGTTAGCAAGCTATTGAGGCATGAATTGGAAGTTTGGAGATCATGTACCTGAAATTCAGTTGAAATCAACGAAGCTGAACCAAAAGTAAACACAAGTATCCCATTCCTCGACTGGTGCTGTTGCTGCTCCGTGGTGGTAGTCGATATCTGATTTTGAGAGCCGTTTCCGTTGCGAGCTCCCATTCTCCTACGGTGGTGCTTCTTCTATTATTGTTGAGTGAAGGAAAACAGTTTGCCTCTTCTGGCAACTATGTTTGAACATTCTATAAGTTTTGCTTTCAATTTTCCAAGTCCAGAGATTACAGCTTGGGCATTTTGTATACAAAAACTTCCGTTGTTGATTCACTTCCATAAGGCCACCGTTAAGATCGGGATGAAGTTTTTCTATAAATAAACTTAAATGAATCCAGGCAGGGATCCTCGGAATCCTTACTTTCTCCTTACCCCTGAATTGTGCGTGAGCAAGAGATGATGACTCAGACGGAATCCCAATTTGTAAATGCTTTTCACCACCACCAATTTACCAATGGTGCACTGCTGGTACCTTGTCTGCGGGTGACACATGGGGAAACTCCATTTTCTCCGTTCCTTTCTCCTCTTGGTCCGGTGGGTGATGTGATGATGACTAAATGTGAAGTACGGTTGATCTTCATGGAAATTGCGGAAAGATGACTCAATTGACCCTGGAAATGTTATAAGTAGGAGGACTTTCTCCCGAAAATGCTTTCACTCTTGCTCAACTTTCTCCAGCAATCACTGCCATTCTGCGTGAAAGTTCGTCAGTTTGCGTTCGGAAACTGCGAAAAACCTGAAATCACAAAAGAGCGCAATTTTTCAATTTTTTGCAAATTTGTATTTGGTAGCGACGAATTTTGCAGTCGAACGTTCGACGCACGACTTTTTCGAAGCGAATCTGGTTTGGCTTTGACGATTGACCTTTCTTTCCTCAAATTGGATGTTCTTGGAGTTCTTTTCTTCTCTGGAATCCGTTAGTGCACGTTATACCCAATTTCATAAAGAAAAGGAAATCTGACTCTTGAGAACACTTGACAACATGGAGACTTTCAGTTGAAAATTTCGAACAGCTGCAGACCGATCGACTGGGTAAGCCTTAGAAAGTCTCTGGACTAAGGCACAATTCTTTATGGTTCGTTTTCAAAGGCATGGACCTGAAAATTGTGCCCTTAAGGAACAATCCGTACATTGTTAAATCTTATGTGAAATTACAATAGAAATAGCGGATCCTCCATCCTTGGTTCCAAATTCCACAATTTGGAATCATCCAAGGATGAAAATGCGCCGCCATTTTGTCGATTGTCAAATCTACGCATGGGAAATTAGAAGCTTCAAGCGTGTGAATCTGGTGCTAATTCTAAAAAACGTTCATAAACAACATTCGCGATTTGCCTTCCTGTAGGCATAACCTTCTGCGGTTTGTGGAATCTGGAATGACAGCAGCAGCTTGCGTAGTTTGTTTAAAACCCCGTGGAGATTGACGTAAATTTTAATTTTTTGATTCCAGATAAGGCTACATGAATGATGAGCGAAACGCAGGATCCGGGCGGTGGAGCTCTGGATTCCCACCCGTTCGGATTCGGACCATCGTCTGGTAAAGATCATCACTTCTCCCCATCCTCTACATCAAACGGAAACGGACTCACTGACTTGTCCAACGACACGCACTTGACCCTTCTCAAAAGTGGATCTGGCCTTGGGTCCTATTCCTCATTTGATTCCGACGGGCTTTCCCGTCTCAGTTCTGATGGTTACATGGAGATGCGCTACATCCAACTGGGTGACTGGGGTGACCTCACTGGTTTCACAGCCGAAGGGCTCTCGGCCCGCCTCATAGACAGTCGCTCCCTTAACGATAGTCCAGACAACGTGATCCAGTATAGACCCTGGGAAAAACCAGACCCTAGTCTCGCCTCCCCAATGAACTCTGCACCTACGACAACGTCCTCCCCCAGTGGCCACGTGTTTGTCACCAGCAATGGGAACGGGATCCCCACGACCTCAAACGGGAAGTCACCCACAACCCTCACGACACTTACCAATGCATTCCCAGCTTTCTCCGACGCTTTTGGGCCGAATGGTCAAAAGCTCCCTTCATTCCAGTCACAATTTAATTCTTTCAATGAACCTCCCACCATGCACCACCAGCAGCACCAACCTTCCCATCATCACGGGAACGGAAATGGTGACATTCTTCATTCACCGGTCCCAGTGACAACGTCAAGTCCTGGACCTGGAGCCCCCTCCCTCCCCAGTTTTCACACACTCCCCGCAAATCGAGGTTACATCCACGCTGGACACGGCCCTCCCACGCTCGTGGCCACAGCACAAGGGCAGCCACAATTTCTGGATGAAAGACACATCCAAATTTTTCCTGGTCAGATCATAACGGCCACGCCCGTGTCCTCGGCCCAACACCACCAAGGTGTCAACGGGAATGGTCACCACTTTGTAACCTCAAATCAACTAGTTATGAATGGTCATCCAGGAGCCAACGGACCCCACCAGCCCCACTTTATCACCGGGAACGGAAATGGGACGCAGCAGTTCCTGGAACTGGTACCTGTTAGTCCAATGCAGCTCCACGGCCACTACCCCCCACCCCCACATCCCCACCATCCCCAACATGCCAAACTTCAACCTCAAACGACTGATGGGAATATTCCCAGCCTTAATTTAAATGATCTTCATCATACTCATCATAATAGTAACATGAATCTCAATAACCTTAACGTGCCACCACCGGCGGTGCCAACAACCAAATATCTAACCAATGACGGTCATCTCGAGACGCTCATTGCCGTCAAACTCCCTCAGGGCGGAGGGTTATCCTTTGACCCCCACGGACATCACCGCCTCCACCACCATCATCAGAATTTATCTAAAATGGACCCAGGGGCCCAGCAGCAGAATAGTCCTCAAATTGTTACCAATTCCTCAGCGAATACGAATGGGAACGGGAGTCTCCAGCAGCACAGTGCATCTCCAGCAGCCAAGAAGAGTCAGAAGCGGAAGCGACCCACGATGGATCCCCTGGAGAACACCTACAATATCAACAGTCATAATCACCACTTCAACAATAACAATAGTCATGATCTCAATGACCCACAGGTTTCATCTGTCTCCAGCACAGACTCCGACTTTAAGCGACCACCGAATATGGGACTCAATGGGGGACTGGACCATCATGGGACCCCGCACAATGTCTCACTGGACGGAGGGGACCTGGAGAAACCGGTCAAGAAGAAGCGAAAGCGCTGCGGGGAATGCACGGGATGTCAGCGGAAGGATAACTGCGGAGACTGTGCCCCTTGCCGGAACGAAAAGAGTCACCAGATTTGTAAAGTGAGACGCTGTGAGAAGCTTACAGAGAAAAAGGTGAGCCGTTTTTTTAAATCTTCATTTCCAAAATCCTGGAAGTACTCTCCAGTGTCTCCAGTCTACTTTCACTTTCACATGCAAAACTTGTAAAGGGAGGGACAGGGTGAGCGCATTGTTAGAAAGGCGAGATCCAGTTACAAAGCTAACGATGATGATGATGGTGGCGTCTGTTCCCGTTTTCTAACAATATGCTCCTGTTTCATTTCAAATTTAAAAAAAAAAAACCCAACCCACCCGACTGTTCTAATTAGCGTGAATTCATACTTGAGAGCCTCACGTAGCAACAATGGGAGAAGAGCTCCAACAATGGCAAAAAGGAAGGAAGAGGAGATGACAGCTGGTGGTTGGCCATGTCCCACGTTTTCCTGAAACCGAAAGGGTTCGTTCGTTCCTTCGTTCCTTCCTGCTCCATGAAAATTACATTGCAACACTTGTGTTTATCATTAAACGGAGAATTAATGGGGAAAGCGTCCTTTTTCATGACAGCCATTCTTTTAACCGTTGACTCGTTCGAGTGGTTGCCGTTTTTCGGGTCGTTGGACATACAGAAGCTAAAAAGTGGCCGCTGCGGAAGTCTACTTGAAAGGGCAGGAGGCATTCGCAGGAGCCTTCTGTGACCTCATGCAATTTCAACTTCCTGGCAAAATGTTCCATACAAACAGGCAGAGACGTAGAGTACTTGGGTAAAAATTCAGAGGATTTCTATTGGTTAGTTTCTAGGTGCTTGGAAATGTTCTGAATTCGTTTCCAGGCGTCCCTGTGTTGTTCTGTAGTAGTCTCTTTTGACACTTTGACTACTCGTGCCTGTCCATACGTAATTGTTAATCCTCGCATTGTTGTAAAAAGAGTAGAAGGGATATAATGTGTGGGTAATGAGACTGGAATATGCGCTCTAATGGATTCAGAATCGACTCCAGAATTCAATCCTGGAAAGTTTCAACTTTCATTATCCTAATTAATTATTTTCTCCAATGCTCCTGGGGTTGTAATTTATTTTACCAGGGTTCGAACGGCTCATCCAGCTAGGAGGGGAATACTTGATTAGGAGACTTTTAGACATTTTTCTAAAATCGGGTCTTCAAATAGCATGTCAGCAAGACGTTTCTTTCCAATTTCTACCAACATTCTTAATTTTCGATTTTTACTTTTCCTAAACGTTGATTTCCTTACTTGAGCGCCAGCCGTTATTTCCTACTTTTATTCCTACTAGTTTCACTATTCACTTCAGTTTTGGTGAATCGCGATTCATTTCCCAACGCCCTGAATTTCAGCCAAGTGAGGTTATTTATTAGCTTCTAAAATAAAAATGTTTTCATTCAGGGCGAAAAACAATAATGGAATTGATGGATCGCTTGGATAAAAATTCAGTTTTTATTGACAACTCACATTGAATTGGAAGTTGATATTTGTAATAATCGAGTGAAAGTGCCTTTCCTTATAGGGTAGTTTGTATCCCTGTGTTCAGTAAAATTGAGCTGCCTCGAGCCTCGAGACGAAAAACGGGAGTCTTTCGTAATAAGTTTTCCCTGTCCATAGAGCTCTATTAAATCGGAGAGAGAAGGGAATCCTATTATTTTGTTCGAAGCAAATAAAAATGTGAGCGTACTATAGTAGGATGGAATGGGAAAAGTTTTTGATGATGGCGGTGGTAGTGGTTCTATTTTCCCTTCCGAATAAACCTTCAGGAACCGAAAGTTTTACAATGGAGAAAGAAAAGTTGGAAAAGGTCGGTAGGATGACTCATCCACGATTCCTGAATTTAACAACACAAGACAAGGGTGACTACCCAGTATTTTCTAAATTACTTGCTCCTGCGCTTCCTCGCCTTTCAAATGGTATTTTCACCAGTGGCATTTTCTACTTTCACCGGCCTTTCTCTTGAATTTTCCTCAACTTTTTCCACATTGTTACGTAAAGAATTATAAGAATTTCCTTGTAGTGAAAACCATTGAAGGAAAAGGACAAGAAATTTCTTCAAAGGGTTTACAAAACCCACTTGCAGTTTGCGTTAGTCCTCTGAAGTGTTCTACAGAGCTTGGAAATGCTTTCACCAAGAATGATGGGAGATTTCTTAATGTTAAAGGGATGACTCATTACTTATAGTCGTAAAAGGAGTTTTGAGTAGTTCATTATTGCATTAGTGGAGGTTCCTGAGATATCTTTTGTTCATTGCCTCCTCGTTGGTTTAATTGTCAAGGGATTCTTTTGGTGTTCTTTGGTAGTACACACACACACAGTTCCACTAACCAAAGCTTTCTCCCACTTTCGCCTGAACCAATGAAGGAAAAGGAAACAGAGGGTGACAGACAGTGGTTGGATGGGAACTTTCCTTTTACAAACCCTCAAAGCAGGAAATGTCATTTAGGATTCTAGAGGCATTGGACTTGTCACTCACATTACAATCCCAAGTATCAGGAGCCAGTAGTGGTGGATGGACATAAAAAGAAAGAAGACCGAACGAACACTGTTTACCATGTTCCACTTCTACCACCACCGGAATACGGAAGTGCCCCTTTACGTACATGAGACATACGCGTCCAATTTTTCCAAAATGGACTTACTGTACTGTGCGCAGGGATTTCTCCTGAGGGAGAAAGCTTCTCTGATGAATAAGTAATTAGATTCTCCTCCTTGCCTCCATTACTATCTCCCATTTTTACATTATTATTCCATTTCGGTATTTTTAGACGGTTTGAGCACTTCCTGGATCTTAATGCAGCGTCTGCAACTCCACCGAGCAGAGGAGTTGTTGAGGAAGCTATTTGTTCGTGCTGATGAAGCGTTTTTATTGGGACTATCGCTGTTAGAAGTCCAAATTGTCTGTTGTTGATTCCCAGTTTATGCGTATCACATGTTGGTACGAAAGACCATACAAGTCCTGTCTTGTTGTTTTTCGAATGCACATTCAACATGTTTATTTTAGAAGATACAAAAAGGAGCAAAGGGTGTGCCAAGTGAGGACCAAATAAATTAGACCTTCCGGTTAGTAGGAAAAGACAAAGTGAGGAAGCATCTACTTGAACCATGTGCAGCGTGGAAGGAGGACTTGGTGGATTATTGGTAGTACTACTGCCAAGTCACATTCATTTGGGCTTCCGTTTTTCTTGGGTTGATGATGATGACGTTGGGCTGCACCGCCATTCCCGCCGCGGCGGTGAAAGAACTTCAGGTGTCACCGGAACAAGATTAGTCCTAAGCCCCGGTGCTGTACCCATTGTAGAAGTGCATTATGGCTTATGCCCAAAAGGGAAAATTACTTGGAATATAATGAAGGCATAATCAGTTGGGATCGAAGCGTTCCAGGAGCAGCTGTTCGGTTTTTACCAAGGGCCACAAAACGGAAGCTCCGTCCGTCCAATGTCTGTCTTCGGACTTAAAACTTAAACCGTATGTGCTTGGGCTCCTGAATTTTGTGGAAATTGGACCTATAGAAAATGAACGAAAAAAAGATGCCAAGTCCCTGAAGGAGCTTCGGCGGGTCCTTATTTTCCTTTTTCTATCCGAGAGCATAATGCAGTGAAAAATTATGAGTTCGGGTTTCTATTCTTGTAAACATGAATTCCAAGTGAATATATCTTCCAGTCAAAAACTAACTGGGAGGTACTGCGGATGAAGGTTTTAGGATCCAAAATGTAATTATTGTTAGCTTGAATTGTATGTATCGATGCACTACATAAAATGAGTTTTATTTTTGAAAAATGTTTTTACGTCCTGCTTTCTCTCGTTAACATTTTCCGGCTGATGAAACCGGGTTTATCGTTCGTATGATTCAGAATTTACAAAGACATTTTTAATCTAAGGTTATTGGTAGGTGAACTTTTTGGAATTGATGGTAGGATTGCTGTGATTGGTTGCTCCCCAATTTCTCATTTCCTTTAGTCCTTCCCGTGAGGAGAAAATTCTAAGGTCAAATTCCAAGGGGAAAGTCGTCCAAACTGGTTAGGAGAGAAAGTCAGTAGTTTTTTTTTACCGATTGAATACCGTTGGAAAAATAATTTCAAACATGAAATATGAATTGTATTTTTTCATAGCTATTCGGTCTGTTTTGGTTGGTAGTTGCCAATTTTGGTGGTATTTTTCAGTAGTTTTTGTTGAATGTGGCGTATTGTGCCGTGGTTACTTACTTCAGTTGATCTTCTTATGATGCAAAGCATCTCCAACATTCTCTGGTGCGTCATGTATTTTTGAACTTACTCGATACTTATCGCTTTTCTGACCTAGGAAGAGGTTTTAACGGTAGGTTACGATCTTCTGCAAAGTTAGGTAGAAGTTTGTGGTTTCGGTTTTACGTGTGAAAGCGAATGTTGGAAAGAACTCCTTTTTAGTTCCTCTGTTTTTTGTTCTGAAAAGAAGCTTTAATCTTTTTTACAACCATTTTCAATTTTTTTGGTTCTGTTCACAGAGTCGTGCTGGAAGAGTGGCAGGACTTGCAGCCGCGATGAAGTAAAGGAAGCTCCTTCCAGCTAGAAATACCATAAAGCTCAACTGAACCAATTCCTTTGGATGGATCGTCTGTCAATGTTCTTTCATCCAATCGGAAATTACGGGAAAATGGAACCAGACCCACGAAACGGATGGACGGAGAGACCAATAATACAAATTACTTTAAGTCCTTCGGAGTGTATGAAGACGAATGAATGTGCTTCACCGGTGGTAGGAAGAAGCTTCAGGACGATTTCAACCACAACTATGGCGGACAGACGGAATGGACAGACGGACAAAATTTGATGAAGAACAGTTGCTCAACAATTCTAACCCAAAAAGACGGAAAGTATTTTATAACCCAAAGACATGCAATCCTAAAACCCGTAAGTTTGAACCAGAGGGAAGGAATTCAAGCTTCCAATGATTAGTTTTTCAAAAAAAAAAATACAATTTTCACAAAACTATTTTCAAATTTTGAATTCTAACGACCCCGTCGTTCCTCTTTCCAAATCCCCCAGTGATCTTCATCATAGTCTCCATTCCAGGCCTCTCTTGGATGAATGTGCCCAGTTGTTTGTATTAATTAATTGTTCAATAAGTTGAAAATGTGAAACGTTTTTAACGATGATTAGCAGGTTAGGTTTTCCAAGCTACACACCACGACGACATGATCTCCATTTCTCTGCTTCTCTATCTCTACTTTTGTATTTCCAATGAGAAATGGAGATTTTTTAATGTACAAAGAAGATTGTATTGTTTATAGTTAGGATTCTAATGCTCTCATTTTCTCTATTTATTTTGGAAGAGTAAATAATATGATAATAGTCTATTTTTACAAGATATTTTCTTGACCTTCCTCTACTCCTATTCTACTTGTATTTTTCTCATACCTTGTTATATTAATGGAGTTTACAAGACGCAGAATAATGGAAAATAGCTTTTTACCTCAAAGTATTAAAAGGGAAGGGAAAGTTAACATGAGATTTTTCTACTAGTTTTTATATCCCGTGAAAGTAGTGTTTAGAATTATAAGGATATTTATTCCTATTTATATCTAAAATCTAAAGACTTTGGTCACCAACCACTTTACCAAGTACCAACCTTACCATTTGTCATTACCACTATTACCAATTTTAGAAGCTAGAGTTCTACCGAAGTGTAATTTATTGACTCTTCCGTCTGTTGTTATTTATAAAGTTGTTTCAAATTCCTATTGTTTTTGTAATATTTTTTGTAATATTTTAATAATTTAACCTAATGTAACTTGTAAGTTTACATTGATGAAAGCAAGTATTTTAGATTTTACAATTAACAACAATTATAAGGAAAAATCTATGATGCAAGTGTGAAGAAGCAATAATTGGTATATATAAAACAATTGTTCACAATTAGAATGGATCTAATTAAAAGTCTTGTCTCAGTGAGTGTTAAATCCGAGCGTCTGTAGGTTAAAAGTCTAATTTTGGGGACAAACAACACACTCTATGTAGCATCATGAAAATAGCATGACGCTGCTCAAAATTTTGCAGAAAAAGAATTCAGTTTGCCCGAAATTAACTGAAAGTTGAAGTTGTAGAATGAGCTCGTACGTTTCAATAGGAAGAGTAATAGTACGCGCAGATGTAAAAAGGAAAAACTAGTTCATTTCCTGATGAAATTGGAACTGATACACTAGAAGTGAAAGTTTGCATTGAAGTAGATGAATTTTGCAATCGCTGAGCCTTTGTAAAACTTCCTTTTAGCGCAAAGCCTGAAAGCATCTTTAGATGTAAGAAATCCATTCCCGGAGGAAAGGATGAATGGAAACTGCATGAAAGTGAAAGAAGTTGGGCAAGGGAAGGGATATCGGAGATGAGGATTGGGATAGGTCTTTCATTTTCTCAAGATGTTCCCCATGTCAGGCCAGTTCCAGTGCCTAAGACTTTTTTCCATTCTCAGATGCATCTCAAGATGGGATTCTGGCAGACGCACAAAAACACTCCTAGAGATCCCGGAGTCTGGTTCTTCTGCAAAGGAAATACACGGTCACGGGTATTCCAGAATCCAATTCCTTCTCATGCGTTTCTCCACATACGGACACACATGACATTTCAGCAGCAGCGTAAAGTCTCCTACTTCTTGTAGATTAATGGAACTTCCAGCACTGGAGCTTATAACGAAGAGTAAAAGAAACACGTAGGGCCCAGCTGCTGGTCTTGCCTGCGTCATAAACCCATATCGCAGTAGTTGAAAAATTGGTTCGAATATTTGGAGCACACACGCGATGAGAGTTCCTAGGAAAGCCAAAACAGCCAAAGTGTAGTTGCAGACTGTAATTTTTGTAATTCATCCCCAAAATAATCCATCACATCCAAGAATTCGGCAGACGCGTCTCTTTTTGTGTTTTGGAGATCAAAGGAGGAAGATGATGGACGTGTGACTAAGGCCCACAAAACACAACAGACATGACGGTCAGCTATCCTCTGTGTAGTAGTCAGAATACATCCCCATAAGTCTCTCGGCTGCAGTTGCTAGTAAGTGCCAGTGGATGATTCATGACTTTATGGCAGGCAGACCTAGGCTCAAAGGCCCACAAAATTAAATCAACTATGAAAAATCATGCTCATGACATCTAATACATTGAAAGTGAGGTTGTGATCTTGCATTTGATCGAGGGGATTGGTGGAAGCGGACCTCCATCCACCAAACGCTTCAACTTTGATTTCATACTTCTCACACGCATTTTCAGGACAGACATACAAGTCTCCTTCGGGTAAATTTTGGGAACAGGCGTATGAAAGTTTGAAAAGAGAAATTGGTTATTAAAATAACATCCGAAGACCCTTAAAATGCTTCCTGTCGCACCATGCTTATATGTATGCCATCACTTATTATTAGTGGCAGATTTCGCAACGAAGGGAATAAGAAATTGCAAAAGCTCTAAAATTGTTTGCGAGATCATAAAAATATTTTACACAAGACATAAATTAAAGGAAACTCCCCAGTGTTGTGCAGCCACTTTCATAATATTAAACGCATGGCATTTGTAGCCAAATCCTGAAGAAAGTGCAAAACCTTTTCAACCTAAATTAGTTAAAGTGGCTCCAGTTTAAACATTAAAATTGAAATCAGTTCAAGTGGTGTTTCATTGTAAAAATTTCAAATATTTTGACATATTTTTTGAAGCCACTTCAGGTGTATCCTGTGGAAATCTATTTATTAGAGCCGTACAATGGCAAATTGTGCGTTCAGTTTTTAGCACAGAGCTCGATATGGCGTCAATATATCGAGCTCTCTGGTTTTTAGCGTACGCGAACGTTTTTAGCTCATTGTTCCCTGGTCTCCAGCTATTTTTAATACTCTTCTGTTTTCATTTTTCCGAGAAGGCCCATCCACCCACCCACGCCACATCTGGCACCCATGTTTACCCATATTTTTTGTTTTCCTCCGACAATCACTATTTCTATTTTAATAGTCACATTAAAATGGATCCTTACCGAAATATTTCTGCTCAAATTCATTCCAATGTCCAAATATTTTGAAATTTTACAAAGGTAAAAAAATGGGGAACTTTAACGTCGGATACCGAAATTTTAAAAAAATTTAATAGCGCTGAATCCGACGGAGCTGCTAGATGAGGTAGTTCAGTCTTTATATTCGGTTCTCTTATTATTCATATTCCCTGGATGAGGGAGACTTGGGAATACTTGAGGCGCTTGTCCAGTTTAAGCGAAATCCGTTAAAAGTTAAATCACGGCAAACTAGGATACGGGAGGACTCCTCCCGTATCCTAGTTTGCCGTGGTTAAATTTAGTTAGTCCGGATTTTCTTATTAGCGGGGCAGTTGTTTAGAAAGAAACTAAATTGACATGGGGTCGACCAGGTTGAAACGCGGAAGGGCGATATTGTCATTCAACGCCCAAGTGAAGGAGTTAAAGGGTCCTCCGCATTGTTAATGAATGGAAAACGCTTCTTCAAAGGAGGCTCAACATCATCAAAATTCAGTAAAAATTGAACCAAATCTAAAAAAATCTAAGCACAATGGCTTATGTGTAGATCTGATTTTAAATCATCAATGGAGGTTGCGTATCCCTGAGATCTGAGATGAATTTGAGATTACCCGATTGCATTACTTTCATCATCCTCTGTGTTTCGTTCTTCCTAACTACAAGTTCCCCTGGTATTATTGCAAATGCAGTTGGAATTTCATACTCGACCGTGGGCCCTTGGCAAAGCCTAGAACTGTCGGACCAAAATGTAGACACAGCTGCCGTCTTTTCTCCTTTTGTTCCGGAGGCTCAATGGAAGGACGACGCACCAGGAATAAGTTATTGATCCTTCCAACATGGACAGACGAGCGAGACCCAGCCCACTTGGCTTATTGCGAAAATTTTAACGGTTAGCCGTTCTTCGGGTTTCCCAGGACAAATTTTGCAATGACATTAAACCAGAAACCCCGGCAGACGGAATGAGTCAACTTTATATTCCATTTGGTCCTTTCCCAGGAGGGTAGTTTTGCTGGGTTTTTATTCCCGTAGTGGACCTTGTCATGTAACTTTTTCTTTTGTTGTCCTTCCAGACATTAACAACGCAATTCTATTCAGGTTGTCGTTAGTCCTATTTTATATTGCATGGAAATTGAAGCCATACGGCATGCATGGAACTACAAATACAAAATAGAAAATACTCAACTGCCACGCATAACTGCATTCTCCTCATTTTTATTCAGGAAGAGTGAAGCAGATGCTCGGGGTATAAAAAGGCGTGGAGTGGACGCCGAAAAAATGACGGGCTTCGTAAAACTACAAAGTCCCGGTGGAAAGAGGCTATTTAGGCTCGCTACTCAAAATCACCCGAAAATCAATTAAAAATGAGGAACACGGTAGCAGTAGTACAGACATCAAGTTCCCATTTTTCAAAATGTACAAACGTTTTATGCCAATGTGGGACAAAGATGAATTTGCACGGAAACTGGACAAGAAAAACTTTTTAATGAAATTCGAGAAATGCATAATTTTTGCAAAGATGCTGAGCGGGTTCAGAGTGCAACAAAAGCCCCACGTGCCGGCATCCACCCCATCCCCCTAATTTCTAATTCCATTTTGTTCACAAACCTGATTAAAAATCCTTTTCAAAACAAGATTCATAATTTCTAAAACCTTTCTAACAATCAGCGTCTGTCTGCCTCATTGTTTTTTGAAGGTTTAGCGAAAAAATGACAAAAGCTTGGCGGCTTTGTCAACTAACCGGTTTTTCTAAAAGGAACTTCCTGGGCTCGCCTCTCCTATTTTTACTATTCAATTTACGTTCACTTCTGTTTTGGAAAAGATATGAAATGATTCAGGGCCCAATCGAACCGGTTTCGGGTTTTCAATAGACCTCAATTCCCTGACACACGCCGGAGCGAGCGATACCCGAAGTTACCCGGATTTTTATTTATTCCTAAACCGGTCTTGTTCTCTGTGCCACTTGATTATATGATGGGGAGATGCATTGGACAAGTTTTTGAAAAAGGAAAAGGTAGCAATTCCCTTTTTTCCTTGCATCCGGGGACAATGGAGGAAGGGATTCGATGATGACGATCTTTGAGGGTACAAGAACCGATATGACCAAAGTAAAAATTGGACGCCTAGAGCAACAAACCCAGCGTGAAAGATGCAATTTCTTTGAAATTGCATCGCTTACGAA
>JAQIWD010000633.1:0-18550 GCA_034694825.1 Anurida granaria
GAGGCTACTCGGGCTTGGAGCATATCTCTCCGATGCCCACTTTCTTTCTTGCAGGAATGGGATTCGTTTCAAATAAATTGCAAAAAATTAATGCGATTCTTCCCCCAGGTATCCTTTTGCTCGAACCTTTGACCCATTTGACTTTGATCGTAGACAACCTCTGGTCCTCTTGATTGACCAAGCAGGAAGGAAGGACCGGATAACTTTCCTCATCTTCAAAGAAAACTTATCATTTTGATGAATACAGGAGAAAGAAGTTGGAGTGAGGGGGGCTTTGAGCAAAATTTCGGCAGATTGCCAACCAAGTGTGACTTGACTTTATATAAAGATTTATGAGGTCAGCAAAAGCTCTAAGCTAAGGAGGAGTCTCCGGCAGACTTTGGAAGCAGGAAAATGACAGGAACGATCCGCAAAAACGGACTTTCAGTTTGGAAGTCTAGAAGATGAAGATGAACTGGCCGGAAATGAAGAAATTCAGACTCTTTTCCCTTCTCATCCGTTCCTTTATCTCTCTTTCCCCCAACCTTTGCGTGGTGGTGCTCTTTACGTGACCTCCACGCCAAATTCGTACAATTTCCAAAACTTTCTCTTTGGATCATTTTCATTAAAATGGTAAGTGCTCCGGAGGCCCTTGCCCTGCTGGGAGGGCAAGTGACGCAATGGGGAAAATTCGCGCTCTTAATTCATTCCGAATTAATTTTAAGGAGGAATTTTTAATTCAATTGAACTCCTTGTTCTTTCTGTCCATTTAATTTAATGGCTGTTGGGAATTAGGCTCGGGAGACTCCCCCTGTCCTCATAACAATAAAACCCTTTGCCTTCATCTGCATATCTTCACCACTCTCATGCAGAATTTTTTAAAGCCCTCTGCATTATTGCGGAGTTGGTCTAAATTTGTGCCCAAGTTGTTGGAAAGGAGCTCTCCAAATTACTTCTTTCCCCTTATCTTCCACTTACGCCAACTTGGATCCAAGGATTCTTCATTAACTTTCTCCAGGGTTCCAGGAGCTCCAGAGTTCCAGGACTAAGAGCCACTCTAAATTCTACATTCTTTGCATTTCGACGCATTAATTTTTATTGTCATGCCTCGTAAAGATGATGCCAGGGAGAGAGAGAGAGGAAAGTGCGGAAGGAAAGCAAGGAATTCATAAGAACTTCCTGCTCGTCGAGCTGTCATATTTCCCAAGATCTTTTTATGCCATTCAGCATTTCCAGAATTACCATTGCTACTTTCAGCCCAAAAGTCGCCAAAGAGGCTTATGATCCTCCATTTTTATACTTTGACGACCCAAAGTAAAATGGATGGATTCTGTTTGCAAAAAATGAAAAGAGGCGTGGAAATCATGACTTATTTGTTCAGGTATTTGGTATTCGGGTTCTCTCCTTATCAAGGTCCATGAGTTTTGGAAATTAAGTGATGATTTATGATTAGCCTGGGCACTGTTGCTCTGGTGCTCTGGTGAAAGATTTACGGCTTTCTCCCCAAATCCCAATGAAGGAATGAGGATGACGTGGACGAAGAGAAAGGATCACCAGCGGAGGGATAAATAGGGCAGATGAAGGAAGATGAAAAGTATGAGAGATGGATGTGGTTGGTGGTGGTCCTGGTTTAGTTTTCCAAAAACCGATTTGGGTGAACTGGAGAAATATCTGCCGCCTGGGCTTTCTCCAGTAGTTAGTCCCTACTGAGGGAAGGAAACTGCCGAGTTGGTATTCTTTCCTCCGTTTTCCAGGGTATTCCAGCTTGGTTTCCTTCAGAAATGAATCCAATAAAGACCCTGATCCACCAGGCAGGAGAAGAACAACAGAGGGAAGACCACCAGATACCACCAGAGTAATAAAATGGAAGCTTGGCCAACCACAAGCTCCTTCGTCCTCCCGTCCTACTTTTCTTCCTTTGAATCCCATGCAACAGATCATAAATTATGTTCATTTCATATTTCAGCCTATCCAGATCGGAAGGCTTCGGTGGGAAAAGACTCAAATCTCCCCGGCACCATTTTCCATTTAGAAAGACAAAGTGTTTGGAACAGAGTCCAAGGCCCGAAAGGGAGCTGAACGCATCCCCATGCCTCCTTTCTCCAACTTTCACCACCACCAGTGGGTTTCGGTTGGGAGATCATGTGGAGATTTGCTGAAACTCCAGGAATGAATTTAGAGCGGGCGGTTCCTATTAAGTGGGTACTACCTAACCTCGACTGGAAGAGGAGTAAACTGGAACATTGTGGAGGGTAGAGAGATAATTTAGACTTGGATTAAATTGATGGGAAACCAAATCAGAGGGGGATGGGAAGCTGGAGCAATCAAAACAAGTAATTTTTCAAGCCCGGGTTTGAAGGGAAGATTCCATCCGAGAAAAGGAGTCCCGGGTAGTCACTGGGTTGGTGAAAATGAGTCTCCGGGGACTCACATCGATACCACCACCACCAACATTCATCCCCCTTTACAACCGTCAATTCAACAATTGAGAAAGTGTCTTGTCTGGGAAGATCTTATGTACTTGGTCACAATTGGATCAAGGGGAATCCATCTTATACCCACCCCCTGTCACTCCCCCACACGTGACTTTTCTAGAGATCCAACCTAAGCTTGTAGGATTAGTTGTCTGTCGGAGTCTTTCAATGGCTTCGAGGTATCGGGACATTATTTACGAAATCATCCTTATCTAATTCCATTGTCCAGAACCGAGAAATTGGGAACATGCATCTTTTTATTACCGTCGTGGGAAAACTTTTGGTGGCCAAAGGGATCCCCTCACTTTCCAGCTTCTCTTCCCCGTCTTCCCTAATGAAATTGTAGGCCACCCCGACCCCAACTTTAATCATAAATCTCACAAAAGCGTCATGGATTATCATTGTATTAGTCATGGGATCGCTTTTCAAGGATTTTTCCAGAGAAGTCTAAAGTTTTCGTTATTGCACTGGCTTTTCTATCTCACTTACCCTTACCGGTGGTGGTGGTGCTACCCGGACAATTAAACTAGAAACTATCCAATTTTAACAGTACTTTTCTACGAATATTTCTCCTGGTGGTAAAGATGAACTCTTTTTGGAGTCAAAATTCGATGCACAGTGATTGAATTCCAGTTACTCTGCTACCAAGTGGAGCAGAAGTGGGGCTTGTATTTCAAAGATTATTACTGTAATGTTCCATAATTGTGTTATTTTCATGAATTCGAGGTGGGGAGGCATGTGTGGATGTACTGGCAGTAGGGAAGAGTACTTTGGGACAAAAGGTGATAAAGGAGATGATCATTATGAACGAAGGAGTTGGATTGTTCATGATGCTGTGAAGTGAAAGTGGAGGATGAGAACTTTCTCCTTTAGCCATGGACGGGAGATGCGTTTTCCCTTCTTCGTCTTGTGTGTGTCTACTCAGAGGAGCAGGAAAAATGATGTCATAGAAAGTAGTCATAAGTGATGAAAAATGAGGCCATTTTGATCTAACCGGATAGCCCTTGAGGTAAGGCCTGAGAAAGGGAAGAGTAAACTACGGGTTCGGCTACTGGGTGACAAGAAATGATCAGCTAGAATTCAACCGCTGCGGCTGTTTGTGCCGGACCATTACCATTCCATCCTTGTCTTCTTTCCTTCTCGCGACCACCAATACAACTTTCCCACAACTTTCTCCAAAGAAGGATTTCTGGCCATTTTGAAAAATTCGAGACTTCAGCTTTCCCACGAAATGTAGAGGAAAGCACGAGAAATTGGCTACTAATGAGCCCCATTCAGTCTACGACTCCTCATGTGAGTAAATTAGCTAATGAACTCATTGTCCTTGTTACTTAGCGTGCGTGTGTGATTTTGGATTACCAGGGATGTTGGGAAGTCGTTTCACATCTTTAATGGACCTGAATCTGGTGACATATTTGGCAATTTAATTGTTCCTAGAAATGCTCCTTTGATGGCGACGTTTGTTTGGGGAGGAACTGAAGTTAACAACTTCATAAAGCAATCAGTTTTGGATATATTCATAAGAGAGTCAAACGAGGAGAGAGGGGACCCTCTGACATACTTTCAGTTGACTGGAGAAAGTTTAGGAAACTTATAATTATTTTCTTGACTGCTTTCCCTTCTTCTCTTTCTTAAGTTTATGAGTTAGTCGGGCTGGTGGTCTTTTATGACTCGACTTTCTCCGTGTAGAAGTTCCTTTGAAAGTCATTCGTCCTCTGGAGCAATTTCAGGGACTTTCGTGGTTGGGGTCTCCTTTATGATTATGAAATATGTGGGAATTTGAATAACATTCCTGTCATCTTCAACTGACTTAAGGATCCACTAGACTAATTTCAACCAGGCCAGGACCAGGACCAGGACCAGATGAACTTTTGATGATGACTGTGTGGACTCGAAAACTTTCGAGTTTATGGGTCTCCTCCTCTTCTTCTTCCTGCCATGGTCGACTTTCTCTTTGTTTGCTTTCCCTTCTATTACGTCCCAGTTTGAAATGGAGATGACACACTCTTATTTACCTGTCTTGTCTACTTTCCCCCCGTGTCAACCCAAGCGGGAGGAGAAGCAATCAGTCCCCCCTCCCTTTGTAGGAACTTTCCAATTTAATCATCATCGCCTCCACTCTCCAGAATAATTGTAATTCGACCAGAAATTCAATTGTTTCCGAACTTTCTCTTTCTGTCTCTCTGGCTGGCTTTAATAGAAACTACGGGATTATCACCCCAAATCACCAGAGACCCTCCTAACTCCCTTGAATGCCTAAAACCATCACCAGTAGCTCCAGAATGGAGTCTCTTTCTGGATTCAGTTTCAGATACTTGGGGAAGCTCATAAAAATGGAAATTGGGGGCTCTTCCCTTGTAGTTAACTTAATCAAATCAAGGAGTTCAAAACTTTCCCAATACTACAAATGAACCCTTAATTAAAGAAATTGACTCCCCCAGTCTCTTCTGCCTTAACCCAAATGGGGAAATTAAGGAAGGGTGTCACTCCCTCTTCAGCCTCTCATCACTCACTCCCTGGTGTATGTAACTGGAGAAAACCCCGGAATTGTGAAAATGCTGGAACGACAAATGGCTGGAAAAGAAGCTGAGAGTGCTCCTAGGGATTGCTTCCTAGGGATTTTAGAAGTCTCAAGAGGCTGGTGTAGTCACTCGAGCGTTGAATTCTCAAGTGCTAATAGTCGCTGGTCACTCATTAGGACGTACAGGAAGAGGAAATGGGAAGAATGTTTTGTATTCAGGCTAAGTTGTCCTTGTCTGCTGGGTCTGTTCCTACAAATGTCCATTTGCTTGTTGTGGTTTTGCATTACTCGGGTTTCGGGGAGTTTCTTGGGTCAACTGGCATCTGCCGCATCTTCACGGTCCTTTTTTGTAAGAAATCAGAGTAAAAACGGGTTGGGGAGATCAATGGAACCTAATTTAAGCTAAACAGAGCGAGTGTAACATTCTTTCATGGTCCTCATTAACTTAAGAACCCGTTCAAAGGCACTTCTAGAGTGACTCCAAGGGCCACTGGGAGGAAGTGGAGAGAGTATTGCGTGTGTAACGTGAGGAGGCTCATCCGTTTGTTCCCATTGTCCTTTCAAGTGTACTCCAGGTTTGGATTCCATCCGAGAGTGGTTCAGACTTAAGTAGGAAATCGGCTTAAAAACTTGCGAAGTTTAAAAACGGGGATCCAAAATTCTAATACATTGAAAGCGATTCTCAGTAAACTGTCCAGGTCGTGAGGTCACCGTGATCCAAGTTCCGGAAAGAAATGCTATCAGTTAAGATTTTTCTCATGCTCCTCCCCTCCCCTCATTCGTCGTCACTCCAGAACACCACTCAAATTTTTTTGAAATTTCCTAAGTTTACAATTTGGATAGGTCAGGTTGAATGTTGCTCAGGCCTTTCAGTTAAGTCTTGATAAGGCACATTATTGACAGAAGTGGACGGATGTCTTCTCGTTTTCTCCAAATTGTGCTCCATCCGCACTTGTTTCTAGGCGTTTCCTTTTTAGTAACGTCGCTGCTGGGTTCTAGCCTCCATTACCCAAAATCCAAGAACCATTCAATGGGATTTTCTCGGAATTTCTCATTTTTATTGCCCCACATTATCGAAGATAAATTCACCGCGTAGTTAGGTTAGGGACATTTCCCAATGAACATCCTTGCCCTGGAATACCCTGGAATGGGATTATCAATTTATCTCCCCGTTTAGACTTGTCCCACTGGACGACCCGGAGACTGGAGAGGCGCTTTCTTCTATTTGCATGACTTTCTCCTATTCATGGAATTCAATTTAATCTCAGGAGTAGTCTGTACTTTCTCCTCCAGCCTTCCTACGCAGCAGTCCTCCTGCCATACCCAACTCCAGGAAAAGTTTGTCCATAAGAAACTTTTTATAGAAGGTGAGTGGAGAGAGTGAATGAATTGAATTGCCAAAGAAAGTGAACAGACAGAGGGAGACAACTTTTTATAAAGAGAAACGTGTTACTAAGGGACATGTTTTGTCAATTTTATTATTGTGCTTAGCCTTCCATTATATGGAGCCATTTTCAATTCACTGCCTTCAGCACTACTGCCACCTCGGTGGAGCGTGGGACTTTGATTGACTGACATTCTCTATCTTCCCCAAAGCCTGGGCCCTGAGTCGTTAAGAAAGCAAGGGAAGCTTTCTCCGGGTGACATTTCTGCAATGGAGGCACTTCTTCCAAGTTTTCTTAACATTTCAATAATCCAAAGGTGGGGAAAGCTGTCGTTCCGAAGGGCAAAGGCGACGAGGAGAGGTTGTTGAAAGGGAGTGATAAGGAAAGTGGCCTTTCTTCCCAATTCAATAGGACGTCCCCTTACGTCATACAAATGGAATCAAAATTTCAAATTCTAAGTTCACACACACTTATCACTAATCCAATAATGGGAGGCAGAATTGGAGGTTTTGTGGAAGCTCCTTGGGTCCGTTAACCGTCTCGGTTTTCCTTTGACGCTTGAGGCTATGACCTACATGACCCTTAACCGACTCCACTGACTGGGGATATTGATGCTCCAGGGCAGATATCAGGACTCAAATATTTGCACAACCCGAATCAGCTCCTATTCTTGGCTCGAGTCCTGCCTTGTGGGATTACACCACTTTCCCCGTGTATTTCCTTTTGACAAAGTTCCTTGTCTATTATGCAAAAAAGAAAGGAAACTTCGTAAAGCATTTCCATTCTTTTCTTCGTATTTCCTATCCTTTTTTGAAGACTGCTGGGAGAAAGTATGGGGATTGGTTGTATGGAGCAAGAGTTTAGGGAAAGTACCTACACTTGCTATTTGGTACTCTTACTGTCACCCTGGATTTATGGAATATAGCAAGGAAGTTCATAGCTTACGCATTTCCTCATATCCAATTGGACTCGCACAGTGTAGGGATGAGGACTACAACGTTTGGGAACTGCAATGCCTCATTTTAAGTCCCTCAGTTACGCAGAAGGAAGAATGGAGAAAGTAGGAGTGAAAGCAATAGACAAATCACTAGGGATATGCAAACGAGTGTCAACTACCATTTTTATGGAGGAAAAGGTTAAAGCTTCATCCCAGTGCCAGTGTTTGTCGTCTCAAGGAAACAGGGTACTATGCTCCTCCTTCCGCCCTTAAGATCATAGATTCAGATCACATGGGTTTGATGGGATTAGGGAATGGGAATTAATTAAAATCATGCTCCTTATTATTTTATTTCTACAATGGAATTGTTAATAAGCTCCATGGTTATAAAACTACCCTCCATTCCCCTTGAACCCACGCGTACCATACCCTTGGTCATAAATCTCTAAATTATGCATGCCGGTTCCTGGAATCCCTGAACCTTGAACTCTCACCCTCCTCCTGGAGATGAGTCATGGAGTGTCTCTTCCGAAGCGCATCAACTTTAGAACCAATTTCGTATGAATAGGAAACATTGTCCAGAGCCAAACCAACCGCATACCAGGAGGAAAACTAAAGCGGAGAAGATGAATGGGGGCAGAATGGGGGAAATCCTTGGGAATGGGGCTAATAAAATATGGATCTTCAGTAATATCCAGAGGAAGGAGACCACCCGAGAACTAAGCGTAGGAAGGACGAAGTGAAAGCAATTGTAAAAGTAATACAGAGTGGCTTTAATGGCCTTTGTAATAATGGCAGTTATGGATTTCTAGAGTGGGAGAGGGGGATTTCTATGGACTTTCATCAACTTAATGTCAACCAAAGGAAGAAGGCAGGGATGGTGGACCTACCACCACCAGAATCCGCTTCATCCCATTATGATTACAGTTATTACCATTGTCTCCTTAAATTGGCTTTTTCCTCCTTTCCCCAATCACTGGCAGGGTAAAAGTGGAGTTGGAAAGCCTTGTTAGACCTTCTGACCTCCAATAAATCATTCTTCCAACAACCAATGCAGGATCCTGATATTTCTGAATTTAAATCTAAGTTTGCAGTTGGTCCAATTTCGACAGATTTTTGCAAATTATTCTCTCTGGCTCTTGATATAGGTTTAGATTGTAGGGGTTTAGATTGTAGGGACAAAACTGGCATACTGTCCATTCAACTTCCAATTACAACTACACAATCGGATTCCAGTTAGCATCGAATTGAGAATATCTTTTGGATCCTGGGATTGGGATTAGATTGACCAAAAATAGAGTGGGGGTTGAAAATTGGATATTTTCTTCCACTTTCCATAAAAGTCAGGGATGGAGGAAGTGCGGGTGCAGGAAGGGAACAATGCGTAGATTTAAACACTTCCACATTTGTCACCGCACGTCCGCCGCATTATTATCCTCGGTCACATTAGTTTCCACGGATTGGGATTTTATTTATTTCACAAGCTGACAGAGATCTGGAAACCTAACAATGGGAATTATTGAGGAAGTCATTAAACTTAAAACATACTCCGATTCCAAGTCATTTATTAAACTCAGACACCAGAACACAATTACCTTCTTTTCTGGTTTATGTGGAGGAACTGAATTAATAATCCCCAGGCATTTATGAAGTGGCACGGCGGATGTTACAGCAAAATTAACATGGAACATCGGAAATTGAAATCAATCAGATTCAATTCTATGATCAGCCCCCACAAATAGGTTCAGAAGAGGAGCAATTACCATCTTTATCTAAAACTCAACTTTATTCAAGTGCCATAATTTTTAAAATAATGGCCCTATGAAAACCTATCGTATCTACCGTATTGACTACACATTTGTTTTGAACCCAATTAAGGTTTTTGGTTTTTTAGTAAAAAGTGGCGACGGAGGGACGCCACTGCAAATCTTTTCAGTCCAAACTCTTTCTTTTGAGGTTTCTCCAAAATTGTATTCACAAATTCATGATCGACTGACTGACATTGCCATTGCTTTGTTTAATTCCATCGCTTTTCTCCTCCAGCGATCAGCGAATAAAATGTTTCTTCCGTTGGTGATTTTCCCAATTTTTTCGTTGAAGAAAAGGAACGGAGGAGGCACTTTGTTTCTCTTTGTCTCTGGCTAATTTTTGTTGCTGCGCAGAACCGTCTTTGACTGACTGCGCAGACCAAGGTCCATGGGAACCAAAAAATCCCGTTTTTGTGTATTTTTGGTTCCCATGGACCTTGGCGCAGACCCTCTTGCGCATTTTCAAAAAAAAATTTTCTCGCCCGGTGATTTTCATTTTTGTCGATTATTTGTTTCATTGTGTCTTTTTTTCAGTTCTCAGATGTTCTCTTTTGTTGGTTAGGTTTGGTTGTGGTCTTTATCGATTCCAATTTTTCGAAGTTTAAGTCATTCTGATTAATTGGAAAGGTTGAATTAATTGATTGAACGAGATCGACTAAGAACAGCCAGAAGATGAATCTAGGACCTGCTACTGGACTCCGAATCACCTCCTTGGTAAGGGATTCTAATTAAGCAATCTCCATACAACGCTGATAAGTTATGTTTGGTATACTAATCAGTGAATTACCGTTTAGATACTTGCCATCGTGTTCATTATCCTCTCTTCAATTGCGAGCTTCTATGGTGGGTATTTTGGTACCCTCATGGCCGTGGTCGTTATCTGCTTGATTATTTCCTTGATCTGGCTCATCCTCATTGGCATCAGTGTTGTAGCCTTATCGGATGCATGTATGAAGACACTCGTAAGGCTCGAATATTGGTAACACGTTCGTCTAGATTATTGATAATCAGCTGTTCTGATTTCATTTGTTTCCTTCTAACCAGGATTGGGTTTACCATCTGATTGCCGGAATCCTCTATATTGTTTTTTCCGTGATTTGGTTCATTATCCTTATCTTCTGGTACTTTGACTACTGCAAAGGGACGAACTATTGTGAAAATTCTGGTAGCAGTGGAAGAAGCTACTTTGTCAACTTCATCATCGCCATCATCGCTACAGTAAGGACTAAATTCAACTCAAATCGACATCATCCCATAATGAATTTATAAAGTTTACATTTACATTTCTTCTAAATCAATTAGATTGTCGGGATTGTTAATGGATGCGTCTACCTTTCCATTGCAAAGGCAAGTCGCTAGAAGGTACAAACACAAACACAAGAAACAAAGTAAGAAATCAAGTCTTCCCGTCGTCGCTTCACCACCATTATTCTGCTACTTTCTTCGGCTCAAAACTTCACTAAAGAAAATGCCTTTTGGTAAGGAACTACCAATGTCTTGTTAGTTTACAACAAAACGTTTATTTCAATGGTATAAAAATGTATCTAACACTTCAATTCAACCTTTGCGTACGGATTTCTTACAACGAATTCCCAGGGTTGCCCATATCTTGGAACCCACGGTTACTGGCTCGTCTTTTTCTCCGGCTCATGGGATTCACTAGCCTCCTTGGCATCGGAGACCTTCTCTGTAGGGTTCGAGTCTCCACTCTTACGAGTCTCTTCCGTCATTGGTCCATTCTCATCTGGTACTGTTGAGGGTGATAACGTCTGGCTCGGACGTTTGTCTCCTTCTGATTTGGCCCTTTTAGAAGCACTGAGTCGTTCTTCCCTCTCCCGTTGTCTTGAAATGTGAAACTGTTTGGAATTACGCTGAATCTTCTCCAGTTCTGCAATTCTCTTGGCAAGTCGTCCATAAGGGCTCATTGGAACAGCGTCGTACCGCTGTAAAACAACAAGAGATCGACGGACAAGTGTAAATACCGTTGAACCGTTGAGCATTTCCGGTATTGTCTAACCTTGCGTAAATCATCCACGATTCTGTCTTCCTCTTGCTGATCGTAGATTGTTTTGGGCTCAAGGTCAACTGTCCATTGCATCCGGGTTGCAAAGTAGTAGTAGAACAAAAAGAGGACGAAGACGACGAAGGCAATGGTGCCCAAGTAAACATACTTGATGTAGTTCTCAATCACTTTCTGCTGTTGGGCAATGTTGACAACTTGGAGGACGAAGAAAGTGTCCATTTTCTGGCAGAATGTGAATCGATTGTTTTCAGTGTTAACCACGGTAGCTCGGAGTACGTAAATGTAGTTCCTCTTTTTCTTGAGCTGAAGGGCGTTCTTGTTGGACGTATTGAAGAGAAAATACTCCCGATCATTGAGTGCTTGGATTTGATTAATTGGTTTCAAGCCCTGGTACAAAGAAGCCCAAAAACCGAATCGTTAGAACAAATTCTTGTAACTCTTGTTGTGAATGTGGAATGTCTTACCTCCTCGTTGAAGCAGTTCTTAAAGTATCTGTAGATGTCCGAATTCACTGACAATTCCTTCCGGGCAAAGTTTGCTTCCTTGGCCATTTTGTCGTACCAGGTATCACTAAAATGAAAATCCACACTTGACCTTGGGCACTCTGTTGACCTCTATCCCTATGTTCAGCCAACTTACTCATCCGCGAGGCATCCGGCAGTATAATGCGTCGTGTTAGTCTCCAGTTGAGTTTCCTCCTCTTTGAACGAATCCAAGATATCGTACATGACAACGTTCCCAGTCACACGGCGAGCATGTTGTGTCAAGAACTGCTCAAATTTTGGAACCAGCGCATCCCGAAAAGATAATCCGTAGACATTTTCCTCGATTCGGCGCCCAGCTGGGACGGGGATCTAAAACAAAAAGGTAGCGATGAGCAACCGCCGTGCTGGAAATATAAAACGTTTTAAGCTCATACTTTGCAATATCTTGGATAGTTGCAATCGAAGGATTTGTGCTGGGATTTGTGGATGGCTTGTTTGGAGAGGACCAAGTAGGAGATTCCTGCTGATGCTTCATAAAACCATGTGTCGGTCGGCAAGTCACGTCTTGACCTCTCCATGTCCTCTGTCCAAGTGACAACGTCAATTTTCTTCAATGGGAGTGCTTCAGCTAGCAACCGCATTCTCGACAGAGGCACACAACCAACGTTGATCTGAATTGTCTGGAGATGGAAAATAATCCTAATTAAAGAACTTTTTCAATTACGCTTCCAGTGAATTGGAGCTCAAGTTGAGTTTACCCTAAAGTAATGCTCCTTGTTGCAGTGTAAGTTGAGGAGGCTGGGACGAATGGTAATTGTGAAGACGCGGACTTGCTCCTGTGTCTGTTCGTCGTCGTTGGTTTGGGCTCGGTGTCGGTTTTGCATTTCACGGAGTAACTGGAGTATAAAATATGAATGGGATGTTACAAGTTCGAAATTTGGTAAACGTTGAGATTGTTTCATTTTACGGGGTCAGGGAGGGAGGTCTCCAGCTCAATGATTTTCGAAATGATCGTCTGATCGTGGTCCACTTGTACACTCGAGCTCACCTATTAATAACACTCCTCAGTTAATAGTTTTCACTGTATCGACATTATTACCAATGTACTTGCTAAGCCTCACCACGACAGACACCCCTTGCACTTCTGAAAAGTCCACAATTATGTCCGCTTCCAATGGAATCACATCACCGTAAAATGCAACTTCAGCGGTAATTCGGGTTACGTAGCCTTGATACACATAAAAAGAAGTCTGTTAAGCATGGTTGCTAATTTTCATCCTAATGTAATTATGGAAAGAAAACTTCTTCTTACCAGCTTCCACATATGGGAATGGGAAATACCAGACATTGAACGTGGCAAACGGACAAATTGGGTCAGCAAAAGATGCGGCGCTGCCCGAAGCAACGGCACTCTGTCCCAACGGAACAGTGTTTTCTCCAGCACTCCTTGCGAAGCTTCCCTTGAGAAGAGACCAGAAAGGGACGTTGAGGATTTCAGTCCTTGGAGGACCGTCAAAGGAATCCGTCGCCTCGTTGTAATGGACCTTCCCATAAATAACTTCCCCCGTCGATGTGGATACTTGGAAGACGTTGTTGTGTACGTGGAAGGGATGGATGTAGCGGAGAGGTTCAGCATCCAAAACACAACCGACGAAAACTGTTCAATGGAAAAATGGACATTTTAAAATAGAAACCAATTTACGAAAGCGTTCAGTAGCGTACTCTCGTTGGCAGTCACAGGCGTAGAGGAGACGAATTTCTTCCTAGAGAGTGCAGAGAGAATTCCTTGCTCCGTGACAACGAGGTCAAATTCCCTGGAAGTAGTAAAGGAGCGGAAGGGTAAGGAAATGAATACAAGATGGTGATCCCCCATGTACTCACTCAAAAGGTAAAAATGGTTGAGCCTCAATGGGTTTGTTGGGAGTAGGTTCCTGCGCATACGATAAGATTGGCTTTGCTGAAACAGCAATAAAGTGATTAGTTTAACGATAGTTTTTACACTATTAGACATTAAAAGTAGGGGTCCATCATGATTCCTTACCGAAGCTCCCGTCCAAGGATGCAAAGAAAATGACATCATTGAGTCGAAGAATGTAGAGTGGGATAGCTGTGTTGATGGTATTGAGGATAGTCGTGTATAGGGACATTGGAAGTGGCTTTGCCTCTCGGCCTTGGTTGTCCTTGTAGTCCTCATCCTTTAAATCGTAGGGGCTGTGCTGACCTAACTTTACCGTTTTGAGTCTCCGTATGATTAATCCAGTAAAACCAACGGCCACGTCTGTCAATTGTTTCTCCTCCTCTAACCCCGCTTCGAGTACAAACGGAAGGTCATTGGTGGCAAAAGTACAAATGACGATGACGATGGAGTTGATGTAGGGATCTGCCTTTCGAAATTCAGCTGACTGGAATTCCACTGCTAGCAAGTACTGTTTCTCAACCCCTGTGAATTCCAAAGAGTGATAGCGGAGCATTCGGTAATTTGCAGCAGGGCGCTCCAGCACGTCGCGCCCGGCACTATAAACAGTCTCATCCAGCTCGAATGAAAGGCCATTTTCCTCAAGGTTCTGAAAATAGAAACATTTTAGAATGTTGATATCACTGCTGGTACAGAATAAAGTTCTAACCCTCCGAATTCTGCCAAAGTCCGTATCAACGATGAAAATAATGTTTGCATTCTGTTTCTCCAACCCAGTATTCGCAATTCGAATCTTTCGACCATCCGTACTCCCACTTTGGTAGTGAGGATCCTTACCTGTAAAAGGAAAGAACATCAATAATTTTCGAGTGGGTAGGGCAGACAGAAAATGCAGAAATGCCCCCAGTCCAAAATGAATAAAACTTACCTTCCTCCAATACGAAGCCCCCAGACACCCAAAATGTTTTCTGATCAGCAGGAATATCGTTTCGAGTTTTTCGACGGATCACCCTCCGATTCTTATCACGTGTCTGGATCCTAAGCTCGGCAGACTTTGTTCTTAGTTTGGCTTCAACTACGCGATCGATCCGAGCATCATCTTCCTCATCCGCGTGGATTTCCTTCTCAGAAAGTGCTCTTTCGGCACCTTTTGCCGCCGCATTTGGATCGTGGGCTTCCTCGCAAGAGGCATTGTCGTCGTGCTGCGTTATCACACCTGAGAATATAAAAATTCTGCGTAGCAATTTCATACAAACTCCCGGAAAGCATCCTGTTAAACTTACTCGCTCCTTCCAGCGGAACGTGGACAATCATAATGACCTGGCCCGAGTCCCGAGAAAACGCAGGAACCCTGCAATATGCGCAACAAAAACATGTGTCTGGAGATGCTCGCCCTTTTTGTTGTAAAGGTTAAAGCTCGGTTCTGTCAACGTTAATAATCCCTTACCACATGTTGTGGATCTTTGGAGTAGACGACCGGGCACACCATCTCCGCTTAACCAAGCTGCCCAGTTTGTACTTTTGTGTGAAGGTGTTGTAGCCAATCCCACGCAGAGCCAGATCCGTAGAATGCAAATACAGGGCTGAGTCTTCCGTAAGATAAATCAAGTCGACAGGCGTATAGGCAAAGTCGACAAACTTAATGCGTAGATCCTACAAAAACACAATTTCAGTCCTTTAGGCAGAGTTACTAAGTTAGTAACATACCGAGTAAGAATGCGCTCTGGTCCTTACCTTGTCCTTGGTATAGGTGATGTTGTTGCTCTTCTCCATTTGGGCCTTCCTCTCGGCTTCAGACAACTGGAGGTTGGCTGCTCTCAACCCGACTCGATTTCCGTCAAAACTAGGAAGCACAACTTTGTCAACGTCATTTATGCTAAAGAAATCTGAGGTCATCCCAACGGTGCCTTTCCATTCAACACTGAGTTCTTGGTTAATGCAAGGATCAGTGAAGACTTTGACCGCAGAATCATTGAGCTCCTTGAGATACGTTGGACCCACGTATACCACTTCATGACCATAGTAGTTGATGACATTTTCCTTTAGAAACCGACGCAGCACTTGGGAAATTGAGCTGTATTCCAAGTTGATCGCTGTCGCACTAACTTTTGCTGCAGGTAGGAAAACATATGTCTTTGCCGGGATATAGACCCGGACGTTACTGGAAAGAGGAATTGGATCAATCAATTACTCCAAACTCCATTTGATAAGTTATGAAAATCATACGCAATGAAGCAGTCGTATAGGGCCGTGTGTTGTCGTGGAGTAATTGTAAACTGAATGTCACTTAAAGTGGAAACGATTCTGTCCAAGTGCACTCTGAACTTGAATCTCCAGTGAGGTCTGAAAATTGAACCAAAGAACCCAGTATTATTAGCACGAGAGAAGCTACAGATCAACTTCAAGTGGAAATCAGAAATACCCTTGAAGGCTGACGCTGTCAAAGACCCCCTTCTTTCCACGAAGATCTGATTGGACATATTCTGCATCCGATGTTATTTCAATCACTGAATGGGCGAATCGAAGACATGGGACGAGGCCACCGAGAAAAAACCGTCGCGTAAGCTCCTGGGAGTAAATTGACGGCAAGAGGTATGCTGGTGAATTTAGCTCTTCCTCTAAAACCTCGGAGGGGTCAATAATCCACACTTTTAGAGTCTACGTAATAGAAGAAATGAGGTCAGTTGGGATCAGGAATGGTGGAATGGGCGGGGCGTCATTACGTATTCTATGTAGGCTCCTGCTATCGCCTCGGGGTTCGGCTCGAGATGAACAAATCCAACTGGAAAGAAAAGGAAATTGTATTGGAGTCAACCTGATGCGGGTAAATTTGAGGGATAATGGATGGACCTTACCTTCGTTTCCTTTGAATAGTCTGTAGTTCCATCGGTAGCAGTATGCGTTTTTGAACATTTTGATCGGGTCCGAGTAATACCACTAAGATAAAAAAAATAATATCGCAAATCATAAAGTCCGGGTCTCCTGAAGTCCGGGTCTCCTGAAGTCCGGCCAATTGAAAAATAAAGATTTTACCGCCAAGCTAAATTTAACATTATTTTCTCAAACATTTTATCTCTGACGACACCATGTTACACTAAAGTCACGTGGCTCCTCAGGCCTCCTTCCAAAGGAACGCATAAAAGAGGGAGGCTTCATTCTCCGTGGAAAAGGGGCATCCGTCAATGGAAAGTAGAAAGTCCCCTGCCGAGGGATTTTAAAATTTCTAACATGGATTTCATTGGATTTTTTTCGGGCGAATCCGAATTTTGCACTTCCAGCCCCGAATTCGGACTCCATTGACCCCAAACGTTGTCCTAGAGTGTTGTCTTTTCGGTTAAAAAATGGTTCTCCAGACTACCTGTGTTTGTCTTTCCATTGACGTATGCCATGCCCATTTTCCACGAAGAATGTAGCATGTGCCCCTCCTTTGCCCGTTTTCTCCATTCCAATGCCAACACATTACACAATTGGCATCGCCTTTCGCGTCACATGACGCTAGTGTAACATGGTCTAGGAGACCCGGACTTTGTCGGACTTTGTGATTTGCGAAGACGCTCAGCTCACTGGTTTTGTCACACTATCTGGATCTTGTAGTATCAAGTTCTCATAGTCCGAGAAGGGGATGCTTGAAACAAATTAAAATAGAATGCAAAGGGAACATTGCTTAAAATATATTTGTGTAATGATGAGCTTACAAGGTGTCGATGGAGTAATCTGCAAAATTTGGATCAACATAATCAAGTGAAATGTAATCAGTTTCCTTGAATTTGACCCCGTCCACTACGTCATTTTCATCCTGGTAGGTTCCCTCTGCTCGGAAGAATGCGTAGTAGGTCCCTTCCGAATAACAGTCAAATGTGGCTTTGTATCCATTCCCACTGAAAATACAGGATTTACGATTTCATATATGAAATCCCCTCACATCATAGGTTAAGAATGAAGGCCAACATACTAGATAAGTTGAGTAGCACAGCGCTGATGTCTTGCACCTGCATACATGGTCCACTTTCCCTTGGTGAATCTATGCAGCATTGGATCCACTGAAACGGATATCTAAGGATAGGCAATTCAAAGTACAAACGTTTAACGATTAAGTACCCTCTATTTCACAAGCTGTTAATTACCATATCTGCCGTGCTAAGGGCAAAGTCACCGTCCAAGGGCCCATCTCGATAGGATCTCGT
The DNA here is from genome assembly GCA_034694825.1 of Anurida granaria. Classification (NCBI taxonomy): domain Eukaryota; kingdom Metazoa; phylum Arthropoda; class Collembola; order Poduromorpha; family Neanuridae; genus Anurida; species Anurida granaria. The sequence continues at coordinate 17,712 of JAQIWD010000633.1, forward strand.
GTGCGACAAGACTCTGCACAAAGAAGATACGTTTAAAACCAAAAACAATCACTATAATGGAGACAGGATGAGTCCGGTCTCACTACGAGTTATAAAGAACCTCACTGAATTAAATTAGCGTAGGGTGGTGTAGCGTCTTTTCCCCCAAATTTCGGTAACAAGTCCAGATCAATGGGAGGTACAAGGCGGACGATGCCGTCCCGAATTCCGAGCTCAGTTTCCCTCAAGAAGAAGTGTGACTCCGTTGGAAGCTGGCGTTTTACACGTGGTTTCCCGGTTCCATTGTCCAGGAATTGTTTCCACTCTACTCCTATTTCTGGAAGAAAAAAAGGTCAAGGTGAATGAACTTTCAATGACGTCGAGGTGTGAGGTCACTTTTAGGCGAGGTACTGAATCAGCTGAGGTTTACCTGCGTATTCTGAATCCAGATACCATTTGGATCTGGCACTCCTACTGCTGCTGCTATTCTGATAATCAACCTTGAAACTTCCGAAGGTCAAGGTCACAGTAGAAATCAGTAAAATATTGAGCACGAATGTGGAGTAAATATGTTGATCCATTTTGAAGAATTTCAGAAATGAAACTGAAAAATGCAAATGAAATGTTGAGAAAATTCGTAAAATTCCGCTGTGGCTCATTTCCTTTGTTCATTCTTGTCTCGTCTTGGAGATTTCTGAGGAGTGGTGCCAAATACATGAAACCAATCAAAATTCAATAGAACTGCGTAACCTATGACACTAAAACATAATTGAGTAGACCTAAATTTTGGCAAAATGTAGTGAAATGACGAAGGTGTCTAAATTAAATTCCCTCCGACCCACGTGCACGATTTTTTTGAT
>JAQIWD010000634.1:0-18521 GCA_034694825.1 Anurida granaria
AAATTGAGGGTACTTAAGTACCCTATAATGAAATTTCTAATGATGTGATACGGTGGGGTAAAATTATGCGTTTGGTTGATGTGGAATAGGAATTATTACCATAATGAATTCACTGGAGTGACTGTGAGTCGCTCCTGGAGTCAAAAGGCGCTTAATTCTAAGCCACATCTACCTAATTCAGAATCAATTTACACTTGGGCATTATTCAACTCCGTCCGTCCAGAACCCGAGACGTCCCTAATGGGAATCTACAATCTAATCTTCTTTCCTTCCATGGATTAACATCCCCACAAAATACAAAGGCACCCAACAATTAGTGCCTACTAATCTGGGTGGTGGATTTAGTAACCATAAGGAGCACTGTGTGATAAGCAACAGTTTATCAGTCATTAAACTGCGCAGGCGTACTCTCCAGGATGCATGGCACTAAAAGTAGGCATCCCAGATTTTAAATTCCCAAGACGCACAAATAAGTTCTTGCTTCCCTTCCCCGTTACAAAGATGTTCCAACCAGGGAATTTTCTAAAGACGGTAATTGGTCCATAACCTCCAGCCTTAACGAATGTTAATTTTCAGCCAAGGAGAATGGATGAGCATCCTGACAACATCTGGAGGAAGAAACAGTCAGAATGTTAAAAGTGGCACGGGCCCACACCGGAAGTGAAGCACTTTCCCATGATCCTCTAAATGGGCTTCACAGGAAGGGCCCTGAAGGAACATGATGCCCAGCTCTAGCTCCCAGTTGTCCGGGGCTAAAAGTGGGACGCACGGCAAGAGATTCAAACCTACGCAGAGATTAACAATGGGGATGACAAACACTCACTTTGCAAATTGGACCCAGTATCAACTAATTCGTCAAAAGAACATGCAAGTAAGGAGGTTAAACTAGACGAAAGGGTTTCAGAATCAATATTGCACCCTTTTAAGACTCAACCAACGACTTAACAACCCCTAAAGTAAATAAATTGTGCCTGTTCTGACTCAACTCCCCAATCACTTTCTGCTGGAAGAAAATTCATCCCTGGATCTTAACCCATAATTTTTTATTTGTAAACAACATGCAAGGAACAGATCCAATTTTTCATCCGACGTCCAGTTATGTTCATCCATTACGACGGGGGCGTGGCCCCTTTTTAGAAAAAGTAGGAAAATAGTCTCCGAAATTCAATTTCGGTAAAAGCATTTGGATGCTTTCTTGTCCAGGGAATGACACTGGACCCGGGTAAGCAACCCTGGAGGATTATACCCATTTTCCAGTGAACACCCCTCGTGGTGGCCCTCCTTAGCTCCCCAAGTGAAACTTTGGAATTAAGGAGGTGGACTTGGAGCAGCGCTGGTGGGCAGGAACTGATTCGCAATGAATCAAAATCCCAGGAACATGATCATGCGGCATGACGAGAATAAATTGTGATATTGTGAGCAGAATTACAGAGGAGCAGGAGCCTCTACGAGCAAAAGAGGTCAGTCGACGTGACTCCGTATGTCTTGGAATTATTAACTCCTCAAGCGATTATGATTCATAGATGACCTCATCACCGCCTCCAGGGATTGGAGAAAATGACCTCAGGCCATGTACCTGGAAAGAAAAGAAGAGGTCAGGTACTCACCCGTGTCCAAGTCCGTCTCGACGATACCCGTCTTGTGCGTCCCTTCAACTGAGCCAGGCCGTCCACCGTGGTAGTATTTTTCAGCCGCTGAGCGGAGGAGTCGATACCATTCCCTCTCCGTCTTCCGACTTTCAGCGCTCCCTGGAGCTCCCGTTCCAGGTGAGCCTGGAGAAGGGGAGACGTCTTGCTGGAGGCCTCCAGGACTTGATGGCCGGAGTTGCCTCGCCGTCATGCCCTGCATTGTTTCCAGGTCTGGATGTGACCTGGAAATGTGGTCCCGCGTCCTGGAAGCTTCTTCCCGGAATTGGGACAGTTTCGTGTCCAGGGCCGAGACTTGACCCAGCACCACCGCCTCTTCGGGGTTGATTAGAAATTGCTTCCGCTCGGCAAAGGAACGCTTCCCGCTGCTGGAGCTCAAACTCCCTTGACCCTGCTGAGGGAACTGCTGACGCTGGAGGATTGTGTTGAGTCCAGCGATTTCCTCCAGAATGTTTTCAAAGGCTTCGGAACACTCGTCGTGTTCCTTGGGCTGTGGGGGAGCGGTGGCGCCGTTTTGTAGCGGCGGTGTGCCTGGTGACTTGTTCTGAAGCACCAGCGGAGTGGGTCCTTTTTTCAAAATTGGTCCCAAGGGGGCACCCTTCCCAACTGGTGAGGGCTCAATTTCCTTGGGGTAAATTTTAGTCTTGGGGGCCTTGGGCTGGGACTTCCCGGACAGCCTGATTTTGCTCAGGCGCTGGAAAAATCCAGGCTTTGATTTCCCTCCATCCTTTCCAGCCTTGTCCCCACCACCAGCGGGGGTCGCGGGCTCAACTTCGTTCTCTTTGTCGCTTCGCTTGCCCTTGGGCGGTTTGGGCGGAGGTGCTGCGACGACGGCGGCGGGGCTCGGGGGTACCACCGGCGGGGCGACATATGTCGCCTTCTTCCCGTTTTTCTTCAAATTCACTTGATTCGCTTCCGCCGCTTCTTTCGCCGAGGCTACGAACATGGCTGGAAATATTTGCTGCTGGTAGTAATAAGGTCCGTTTCCAGCAGCGTCCACTTCGTCCCCTGATGACCCATGACCTGGACTCGGCTCGCACTGACTTAGCAAGTCAGGGACAGTTGACATGGCCAGGCGTCCTGGGCACCCTGGAGGCTCCAGGTCATCTGGTTCCAGGGCCATTAGGCGCTCCTTTTCACTCCGCGGAATGACCATGGGCAGGGGCTCAGATAAGATTTGACTGTGGACGTGAACCTTTTCAATGGGGCCCTGCTGCCCTGGGGCGTCCAGCCCAAGCCCTTCGTGTTCATTATGCCCTTGCGCGTTGTGCCCTGGCGACGAGGGCTCGGACGCGTCAATGTCGCCCTCCGACGGTTCTGCATAACTTTCCCTCCAGCTGATTTCCGAAACCACGGGGCTGAAATGGACGGTCTTGGTCTTGGTCAGTGAACCTGTCGCACTACCCGGCTCCAGCGCTCCTTCCAGGAGTCCTTGACCATGTGGGGGGATAAGGACGGTGGGACTTGGAGTTCTGCAGCCACCACTGGTCACTAAATACACTGCCACGTCATTGTTGCTCACTCCACCGTAAGTCTTTATGGGGACCGGTGAACCTGGATCCACTTGCATCCTCGTCGCTTCTTGTTCTAAAAATTCAGCGGGCGCTGGCAGCGTCACGTCTACTCCTGTCAAAGATGAAACTCGTACTGAAGGTTCTCCACCACTCCAGCCTCCCTTCTCCTCTCCTCTTCCCAACACCACCAAAGTCACATAATCCCCACCGGAGTCTTCTTGTTCTTGCTCCTCCAAACTTTGGTAGGGTTCCTTTTCTGGTCCAAAATGGGACGAGCTCAAAATAGTTTTGGACGAAGGGTTGATGGGGTTGGGTTGTTGGGCAGAAAGATTAACGGAAAGTGGGTCCTCTTTGGTAGGATTGGAATCCGCGTCTGGTCCTCGTGCAGAATCCTCTTTTTCTTCGTCTTGATCTGGAGGATGAATCGATGGGTGAACTTGTTCGTCTCCCCTTGGTGATATGTTGCGCTCTGCCGCTCCTTTTGTTAATGGTGGTGGCGGTGAGGAGGTTGTGGATGGAGAGATTAATTGAGTTAACTCGTCTAAATCCCTATCACAATCCTTTATCTCCTTTTCATCCACGCCCCTCCTCCTCGTTGTTGTTGGTGAGGAAGATCCCAAGGTTGACATTGGCCCACTTTCCACCACCTCGCCATTGTTTACAGTTGGCACTTGAATAGAGCTAGTACTAATCCTCTCCCTCTTTTGCGACGTAGTGATGATGTAAGTGGTCGTGGTAATTGAATGCTCATCCTCTTCCCTTTCCCAACATTCAACCACTTTTTCACTTGATGACTCACTTTCACCTCTGACCTCAAAAATATCCGAGGAAAAGCAATTGGTGCTGGAACTCATCATGGAATTCTCTTCGGAGGCAGACGAGTAAACGAATGGATTTAGCGCAAATTCAGGTTTGGGTAGCTGGAAGTCAGCCACCTCCTGCTCATGCGCTGCTGGACCACCGTGGAGGAGGTCATGGATCCCACTGTCTTCGGACAAGTTCTCACTGGACACTTCACCCGAATTCTTCCGACTGGCAGTAACCTTATCTTCGGTGCTGGAACTCCGGCTGCCGCCACCACTACTCCCAGCGCGCCTACCATCCTCGTCCAGGCCTCCAGTTTCAGCGATTTCCTGGAAGGTGGTCGCTGCCGCTGGAGGAATGAATGATTCAGGAGGTGAAAAGAGTAATTCAGTCCCCAGGAGACTATTGAGAGAGTCGTAACTTCGGAAGGAACGGATTTTGGAAGGGGCTTCGTAGGAGCGTCGATGGGCAGCGTTGGCAGCGCTGTTGGTGTAAATTTCAGCCCCACCCCCGCCCCCGCCATCGAACTGGAAAGGGTTCAGCGAAAATTCTGCTAGCACGATTCCAGACTTTTTCTCTTCGTCGCTTCCGGTCGTGGAATCTTCGGAAGTCTCCTCAGTCTCACTCAGGCCCAGTCGGTCCTCTTCGGAAGACGAGGAGGAGTGGGAAGAGGAAGAACAAAAGAAATCTTCCTCATTCACTACTGCAGGTTCTTCATCTTCCTCTAACCCTTGACCTTCCGGTGAATGCGGAGGGTCATCAGGCAAGGTCACCGGGAAGGGTTGCACGGATTCGTCATTCTCGTTGTTGTTAGTTTCGGCAGGCAGTTGTGGTTCCTGGAAGGGTGGGAGGTGAAGTTCGGCTTCAAAGGCGAATCCGGTCCGCCGCCGCGGTTTCATCAGCGTCTCCTCAAAGGCCAAATCCAATTGGTCAAATAAATAAAGCTCTTCCAGCTCAAATGGGTTCGTGGAGCGGAGGGGCGGGGAAGAGGGGGAGGACAAACTTTCGGTAAGGACAGGGCCTGGAAGTCCGCTGGAACCCTTCTGGAGAAAGTCGGTAAAAAGGCACTTGTCACTATGGTCCATTGTCGCTTTGGCGGGAGGGTTGGTGGGTTCGAGCCGAATGACGGATTCAGTATCTGTGTCACTATCAGGCGTCCACCAATGGCGACCAGAACTTCCTTCCTCCTCCTCACAGTCCTCGTCCGTCTCTTCCAGTATCGTTTCGAGGTAACCTACGCAGTTACCTACAGGAAACCCAGTCAGAAACCATCAGAGTTAAATCAGGTCATTCAAATCGCTGGAGAAATTTGAATCTTACCGGGAAAGAACTGGGGTTCCCCATACTCCATTACATTCTCGGGGAACATGTACGAACTCTCCTGGAAATCAACAAAACAAGGTCAAATTAAATCCCAAACACACCGCCGCGGTGCAAAATTAATTACGAGGGGCATCTTTTCCATTTCTGTCGTCCCTTAATTAATTCTGCCAAGCATGAATTACAATTCATGCATGCGTGAATTCATAAAGCAAATCCGCGAATTCATTATGCAATTATAACAGCCAAGGTTAAGCGGAAGGCGTTCCATGACGTAAGTTTCCATAATTAACTTTTGCAAACCGCAACAAGGCGCATGCGCATGCGGAGTCGTTCTTCGTTCCACTTGACCTTGATTACCATCCTAGTGCTAAAAAATCCTCAGTGCAAAAGTTAAGATCAAGTCAAGTAATTAGCATAAAACCAGTTGGTGATTTTGTTACTTTAAATTGCTGAATAATTCAGCAATCATTGGGAAATGGGTGAATCGTGAGAATGAAAAGGTTGAAGGAGCGTAGTTCCGAATTAAGAAATTCACGATTTGAGTCAAATTGGCGTACGAACATCCTTCCCATTAGGAAAAGCCAAACAAGCCTGATTCCTGATTGTTAAGGAGTCGATTAATCTGATTCTGATTGGTGGAAGGACAATTCGTTGGACACGAATTTCCCATTAAGGAAAGATTGGTTCCCTCCCGCGTCATCCTTGAATGTTCCTGGGCATGAGGGGGACGATGGAATCATTGACCTCATCTTCTTCTGTTTATTTTTCTATGAGAAAATTACGAGTTTCACTCCGTAACTGCCATATGAATGATGATTGGCGAAATTGGAATATTTTTCTTCACACTTGGAAAATTTCGGCGGCGGACACTTGGGATTTTTTTCATTTCATCCCCTTCCCTGGCATCAATTCAAGAATTTGAGCGTGGGAAATTTTTGAAAAACGCTACAACGCCCAACTTTTGCAATTTTCATGCTAAACTCGTGTTATTTTTGGAACCAAAATCCAATTTAGCCCAAGTGGATAATTGGAAAAGAACGAGGGGGAGGCTCAAATTTGCACCAAAAATGACAGCAGCGTCATGTCTCAATTATATCCCCCCCCCCCAAGAATTCATGTAAAAACAGGTTCATCTTTGCAAAAACAAGCGAATCGGAGCTTGTTTTTTGGAAAATTAATCTAGAGCGTAACGAAAAGACGAATCTCTTGACAACTCGTTTATATGTTTTCAGGCTAAAATTACATTTCGAGTTGGCAGATTTGAGTAAAAAGAAAGAAAATTACTAACGACCCGATTTTGAATCAAAATTGTACGAGTATTACAAGAAATTTCTTGACCCAGCTGACGTGTCCTACGCGGATCCAAATCAAAATCCTAAACCTCACTCCCACCGTCATTAAAATGATGGGACTGGTCCTACTTTGCGCTGCGATTGGCGTACAATGGAATAATGACGACGGTGGGATGTAACGGGATCCGAAATTAAATTAAATTAAGAGCACACACACGGGGAATTATTTTCTTTCATTCCTCCCTCAATTCGTAATGGTTGAGACGTCCGAGAGAAGATTAATCGTTCCCCATCCCCCCATACAAAACTTACACAAAAGTTTACAAAAGTTCCGTAAATTGATACCCTAAAAATGCCACGGATTTATAAGCAGCGCGGAACAAAATTGATATGCGCTTCCCGCGTGCAAAAACAAACGCCGGAGCGAAAGATAAATATCCCGAATATGAGGATTTGGAAAAGCCAGATGTCAAATGATTATTTGCATAATCCTGCAAAAAAGGAACAAAATATACAACACGTCCCGGCAAAACGCTGGCGCTTAGCGCTGGAGCAGGAGGCGGAAGCGTTTCTCAGGATAAATGTTCCTAGGAAATCAGTTGTGACACTTGAGCCATGTAAATTGGGCGTTTAAGCCACCAGCCCTCAGGTTTACGCTGCTCATGCCTCATGAATGACAAAATCCATCAACTCACCGACTCTTGACAACTTTCTTCCCCGTCCGGATAGGAGGGTGGGGCCGTGCTCATGAACCCACCAGAACTCCCACCCGCTTTGAAGGAAGAGAGTGCCACTGGTGGGATTCGATGAAAGAACTGAATGTCTTCAAACTCCTCGGGCTCATCGTGGGACGACATGGCAAAGGCCTGTTGACATTTCCGGATTTCCAACTGGAGTAGGCTTTCACCCGTATCGGTGTTGAGGTCCATGTCGTAGGTGGTCGCCGGTCGTGTATTCCTTCGGCGGTGGTCGCCGGTCGTTCTCCTTCGGTGGTCGTCGGCACAACTTTCCTGGGCTGGTTTCACCGGTTTGACTTAATGTAGAGCGAGAAAGGTGAGTTGGACGGTGTGAATGGTGCTTGAGTTGAGGAAGTTCGTGTCCATTTCCTGTAAATCAGACAGAATGGGCGTTAGCTGGCTGACTTTACTAACGACTCACACTTTTGCAAATAAGATGGACGGGGACACGCCTTTCCGCTCTATTAAACACGACCCAGGGTGAGTGATGGGAGTGAGGAATCTGGCTAAATTCCTATAATTAATCCACCTCCTAATTAATCATTGGGGGAATTTAATTGTTGACTTGCTAAACTGTGCCAAGTACTCCGCATTCAGAATTCATAAAAAGGGAGGAGGAATGTTCCAACAATGGGAGATTCTTTCAAAAAAGAAGAATAGAATGCGAACTCACGACGACGTTGTAACTGAGGGTAGATTTAGCACTTAAGATCCTTACAGCCTATTCCCATTGCTCAAAACGTTTGACTCAAAAGTAGGCGAAAGTTTTCCAAATCATGAGGCAAGGTGAAAAAATGGCTTTAGCTCTTTAAGAATTATCGCTGAACTTTGGCAGACGCTGCTGTGAGAAATGCCATTGTGACCGCAGATGCACGCACTTCCAGTACACGCACGTGCCAAAAATCCATTCCGCAAGAACACAAATAAACTTTTTGAAATTCCGTATCACAACAAAGGGAGGAAGAAACGTAAACAAATGGGAGTCATCTGTAGACCATCACCATCACCACCACGACCACCGCTGTAAATCGTTTATTTACTGAGCGTAAGACAAAACCCTCAAGGAACAAAGGAAGATGACATTCATCACGATTCGGAAGATGCGAAGCCATTCAGGAGGAATCTTGACGTTGTTATTGTTCCTGCTAGGCATGGATTTCAGGAAAACAAGGAAAAAAGAAATCGTAGGCCTAATTTCCACTGTAATTTGGACCAACCCGAGCGGAGAGGTATTAGAAATCAAGTCCAAACTGAAAGAAATGAGGGAAATTAGTTTTAGTTTAATGATCTCGTTGTAAGGTTCACGACTACAAGGAATAAAATCCATCTTCCTCCCTGCCGTCTCTGAGTCAGTCGGCGAGGGTTTCGGAATGAAAGAAAACAAACCAAGAGTCAAATTACCGTTGAAATAAAATCAGATCACTCAGGATTCCCAATCCGCATGCGCTGTCCAATCAAAGCGGTTCGAAACAAAGCCAATAATCAATTTGCAAAACCTCAATTTCATTGATGGATTAATGGGGATGAGGAAGGAAACGACGAGAAAATGTGACATGTCCATCCGTCATCCCTCATCATGTCCTTCCTCTACCAATTTTAAAAGGAAATGATCCATTTTATGGGACACGGCGGGGTAGTAGTTAACACCCAAACTAATTTGGCTCTTCCGAAATATTTGCGAGCTAATAAAGGAACAGGAAGTCCATTAAAATAACTGTCATTCCCAAAATTACAATTTGTCTACAATTATTCTCCTAATTCCATCCTTCGTCCTTCATTTTACAAAAAAAAACTTACGCCGCAAATACAGACACCACATGCATAAATTTAGCGGCATTGTTTATGCATTTGCGTTCCTCCGTAATTTCCACATTTGTCATTCCCTTGTTTCCTGAATTCATGGCGCATCTTCTCAGTTTCCACTTTTCGCCATTGTTGACATAAGATAAAAACTAACAAATTGGAGGTTGTCGCGAAATCCTAGCTTTAAAATAATAAAATAAGCCCCTACATGTCACATTCGCAGAGTTTCTGCAAACAATTCATCAGTTCAGTTTAAGTTTTCACAAGATAAAGTTCTTGTTAACATCCGCAAATTGGAGTCTTAAAATCCACCGTTTGTAAATCTCAGCGCCCCCTTCAAACCAAATGGTTGAGAAACTAAATACTTGGGAGAATTAAACACGAAAAGTGTACACGCGAGAATAGTCCCTAAAGAAGCACATTGCATGTAAGTCCTAAGGACTGTGCATGTACGCACATATTTTATGTTGGTTTCCCCTGGTCCTTATGAAGGGATTATGAAATGTCAAAATGTGCAAAATAGACCACCGGTGGTGAGCTTTCCTTGGCATTAATCAAAAGGAATGGGCATAAATCTCGTCGTTTAAGCTTTCCTCCCCAGTCCCCATGTGCTCAAAAGTTAAAGAGGAGGGAGCAATGACCTTTTTAGCTTTTCTGAGCACACTGCGCAGATATTTGATTTGAATCCTGACAAGGCAGGAACTCCTAAATCACACTTGATCCACTGGGATTAAATGGCAATTAAAGAATCAGGAATTCGAGGGGAGACACTCCGCATAGAATTAGAACTTAATTGGCCCCTATTCATCCCTAGAACAATTACAATTAAATTTAATGCCTAATTTCCATATCCTTTTATTCAGTCCATACCCCCCACCACCACCAGGATCGTATGCAACTACGGAACTAAAAGTATTAACACCACCCACGCATGCGTTGTGAGCTCATTTTATTAAATGTGAATCTTAACTCACAAACTTTTCCCATGAATATTACGACGCATCTACAAAACTATTCCTTTCTTGTTGAAATTGCATTTTTCGAGTTGTGGGTTAAGGCAGTTTTGGCCTCCTGCTTATTTCTCCATGAATAGAAAGCACCTCATCAAATCCTAATGGATCTTACTCCGAAATTCAACGATTCAACCATGTACGCCTGGGCAGTCGTAATTTTGAAAATGCGTCTCTAAGCGTATCCTCAGAATATCCGTGCTTCGGAAGGTACTGAAACCGGAAGCGTTTTTGAGCAGCATTCAGCGCTAGACATTCAAAATAGAAACGGAAGAGGAGCTTTGAGCCTTCAACTCTGGCGGAAGAAGAATCGAAAATTCCAAAGGGAAAAGCTAAGTGAAAAGTTTTCTCCCTCCAGCCCAGCCGGCAGAAAAGCTTTTATGCGTTCTTAAGCTCGTAAAACGCTTCTCGTGGGATTTTATCTAAAGTACTCGGAATTCAGTGATTCAGCTCTTGAATTTAATCGAAGACGGTTGGGAACTTGAAAAGTGAAAATTCAGCCTAGTTCCCTCAACCTTAACCACCAACATCACCGGATTGGTCCATAAATTCCCATAACTTCTAACGAGTACATAAAGTTATCATGACTAGTGTCAAATTAAGGGTGATAAAGACGTAGCGTACATGTACATGTTAACCTTAAACTTGGAATCCTGAAATCATGGCTAAGACTCCTGGAATCCTGGCGCAGGACCATGTCATTTCCGCTTTCAGAATGAAATGTGAACGCTGGGGTTACGGGGACTAACGCAAGGATAGTGCTCCGATTATTCTAAAAATCCTAACTATGAATTATGGTTATTGCTTTTGCTCCCCTTCTCCTAAAGATCAACAGAGGAGCAGCGTACAGACGCTGGAAGCGGGACGAGGGAAGACGTTTGAATAAATCTGCATAAGGCATATGGCGGCCCCATCCCAGCTACTCTTGACATCTCTCTTGTCTTCCATGTCATCTTTCCCAGCAACAAAGGGGAGTGGCGTCTGGAGCCTGCCTGGATGACAAGAAAGTTAGAGCTACTTTTAAGGATTTGACTATTGCACTCATAAAACGAAGTGGAAGGAACTCAAAGACTGCACCAAGGAGCTCTTTCCACCATTCCAGCCCAGCCTCCAGTCCTGCACTGGAGGCATGATGCGGAGGGAGGGCTGAAAAGTTAATCTTCTGTGAATCTCCTTCTGTTTTCTGTCTCCAACTTCCACTAATTCTTCCGGTCCTGTCAAGGTTTTAAGCTTCGTCGCTTCCTTCCCCCTCTTCGATACGCTTCAATCCGACTTAAGAAAGTAAAGGCAGTTGGACTCTCTATCCACGATGTAAAGTTCCAGCGCTAACCTTCTATTTACTCTCCTAACCACACCCCCTCCCTCGACCATTATGCAGATGCAATTAACTGATTTGTCATCTCATCACTCCCCACTTCCCCCTCATCCGCTTCATTAAATGCTTACAAAGTCATAAAGTATGCGCATTACGCATTCTGATTCATGCAGACTCGACGTGATCACCCTACCAAGCGTCTTGGGAGTAATTAATAGAACCCATGGATTCCCTTGTTTCGTTCCAAGTTACAACACAGGGTGCGTCTAAGGGTCACTTCCTTCCAGCCTGACCCTTGGACTCACTCCAGTTGAATGAAGTAAACACTAGAGAAAAGACTTTAGATAAATTGAAGCACCCCCAAGGGCCTACCCTGACTGACTTTACCCTCCTTCCCGTTAGGAACAGGAAACTACAGAGGCGTGAGAGGCAGACATCCGGTGAAAGTTAGTGGACTATGTCACTCAAACATAGCGGTGGTGGCAGTGGTGGTAAGGTAAGAGGTCGTCATCACCGAATTAAGACAGCAATAATTGCATTTAAAAACTGTGGTCATCCTTACGCCACACCTCCCACCGTCACCTGTTCTTACTACTTTGACCCCGCCAGAGTGACTCCTGGGTATACTTGCATGAAAAATGATATGCAGAATCTAAAGAACAATTGTTACTAATTTCCCAGTGTACACGAAACACGATCCTTTCATATGCTCATTAAGATTATCATTGATTCCTTTACGAGTAATCAATGGAACGGAAGGTTATTCAATTTATAATTTATGATCTTACCGGTGAAATGAAAGTACAAGTACGAGCCCAACCCTCGTAACAACACTTGCCTCGACGGGGGTCGATTGGAGATTGCATTCCTCAAAAGTCAGCAAAGGTCGTAATCGCAATTAAAAGTGAATTTTGAAATTGATGATAGGGATCACGAGATGACATTCAATCATGCCTGAGTCCACCAATTAACTCCTTGCCTACCACCACCACACGCACTAGCTTATGATTTAAAGTCCTTTCGATTAATCTTACGTATTATTGACCTGACCTGAATGTTTACATGCACTTAGGTCGTCGTCAACTTGCGTATAACTCATTCCCATGAGTTCTGTATTGAATTGACGGATATAAAGTTGAGGACAAAGGACAATGGAGATAAGATACAAGAGGGTGGTGGGGGTGATTGATGATTACATTCCTAGATTAAAACTAGACTAGTATCGACTCAAGTTAAGTTGGTACGAGTTGCAACAATCGACATCAAATCACAACCAACCATTCCATCGGTTGAGTTTTGATGCCACCTTGCAACAAACAACAATCCCAAACAGGATTGAACATAATCGTTAATTTAATTAATTAAAATTAAACTCACCTGCCACCTGTCAACTCCTGCTCCTGTTGCTGGGCTCCTCCGTTTGAAAAACCAACAAGTTCAAACAAGTTCACTTCCCGCCTCCCTCTCTGATTGGCTGGGAGCACGGCGGGAGGATTCAAATCCTGTTTCGAATTGTCAACGTTTGTCCCCAATCGCTCTCCAACAAGTTCAAACACGTTCAAACAGGAATCACACCCACTCTCCACTGATGACAGGTGATAAGTGATGACTCAATTTTAGTGATTTGGTTGTGGGTGGAACTAAATATTGGAATGAAATCCAATCCTTTTGTAGTCACCTTTGGGTTATTGATGCACCAGACGCTGCGAGCATGCTGTTCCTGGAGAACATTATGCGGAATGTGCCCTGTTTTCCTTTTTTTCATCCACCCGTTACACCCTCTCCGACACCCGGGTATATTATGGAAAACGGGGAAAAGGATCAATAGCCAGGCACAACTTACCCAGTCATTTACACATGTAGAGTGAGCAGTACGTCAAGGGAAGTGATGTGGGACTTATTGTACCTGGGACCCTCCTCCACAATACACCGACAGGTAATGAGTGAAGGATTAACTACGAGGATTTAAGCCTACCACTTGGCTCCTTTTGTATAACTTGCAAATGTACAATTGGCACCAAATCAGGAGCACAAAAGTACATTTACGGCTCTTGTGCTAACTCCGTGATGGTTTACAACCCCTATCGTCCATTGACTTCAATGAATCTCCTGGGTGCTTTTGTTCCCTCAACACACTCCACACCCAGTCCAAAGTTATTCTGATGAATTTGATCTCGGATTGAACTCTTCCTATACCCCTCCCAAACAACAATGGGTCCATTGTTATCCACCAGGATCAGGATTCACCATGCACCTTCGCTATAACCTCATCCTCATCCCGAAAATTACGACGGGACAAAGGATATGCACAGGAAGCGTCGTTGTCCCTACCACTCACTCCCAATGCCAACAAGTCATGGACGCTCTTCCCCTTTGGAATCGCGGTGGACGGGAAGCAGGGATGAAGTGCCTTCGGGAGAAAAGGAAGCGGGTGGGGTATCCATTAAAATCCCCTACCACTTCCAACGGTCCACCACGACTACGGTGGGTCGCATGTCGCCGCCGCCGCGGAGGACGTAAGCGAAGGTGTCGCCTTGTCGCATCTCCTCCAGCGCCCTCTTTGTCGAAAATCCTTCGTCATCCAAATCCAGGTTTGATGAGGTCACTCGCTCGCGGTGACGCTGATTCCTGGCATGCAAAACCAAATGGAAGGAAAGGGCATGGGCCGAAATCTGAAAGGAAGAAAGAAATTGGTAAAGCTACGACATAAACCAATGTGGGGCTCTTTGAAACTCAGGTAAATTTTCATCAAGGTGTTTTTTTTTTTACCTGAGAACTCGTCCAACTTGTTTTGATTCGTAAATCGTTGCATTCTACCCATCCTGGGCCTCCTTCCTTCCTTCCCTTTCCCCTGGAAAATAAAAGACTGAAAGAATTAAACCACCTCCATTCTCCTGCGCTGCTACAGGAGGGGGTAGACGCTTCCGCCCCCCTTCACCCTTGTCAAAATTTAATAAAACTGAATTACGAAAATTAAAAGTTTATTCCCTTGTTTCAATCTAATTTGAGCTGATTTCGGAATTTTACGAGTGAAAGTGGAGATTTGATTAAAAATTAGTTTCATAAAATACGCGTCCTCCGAAGCATTTGTAATTAAAAAGCAGCCAGTGCAACTGCACGCTTAAAAAGACGCTGATCCTAACTAACTCCTATAACGCTGCTAACTCTACGCTGCTAAACGCTTAGGCTCTAAGTCAGGCCGGGTGTTAACACTTATCTAGCGAGCATTACGCAAATGATGACCTGGAGGGTTAACGCAGTGCATTTAGTGCATTGCTGTGTATCAGTAGTGGTCATTCGCGCGTGCGTGGAACAAGGAGTAACTTGTGTGCTATAACTTACGTACAGATACTAATTACGTCGTAACATTAATGGTTTAGTGGAC
The DNA here is from genome assembly GCA_034694825.1 of Anurida granaria. NCBI lineage: Eukaryota > Metazoa > Arthropoda > Collembola > Poduromorpha > Neanuridae > Anurida > Anurida granaria. The sequence continues at coordinate 14,830 of JAQIWD010000634.1, forward strand.
AATTATTAGTTTTTGATAAAACTGCACACCGCGTGAGTCCACAAGAAGGCAAATGGAATTAGGCACAGTTGTGTTGTGAGGTTGACGAGTGACGACGACGTATGACGACAGGTAAAGGAAGTGGGTGGTGACATGGAGTACTGGAATTAAAATTCGCTCCGCCTCCGGGAAGATGGAGCACTGGAATTGTTGACATTGTTGACATTGTGACGAGCCTTTTGGAGGAGCGTGGAATTCCGGTGCTCGACAGCATTTCGATGCAGCGTGATTCCGTAGTTGTAAAAGGCCGAGGCGAGGAGTTTCTCTTCCATTTCTCGGACGGCCCGGACTTTCTCCAGTTCGGGATCCGGTTTCGGAGAGGAGGAATGCGCTTCCAGCGTTGCAGCGGCAGTGGGTTCCAGCGTTACAATCACGTTCTTGGCTTTGTCCATACATTTTTCTAGAAAGAGAAAATTAGTTAGACTACTGAGGTCATCAATAGTAAATCTACGGGGAATAGAGTAAGTCTCACTGTATTGATTCTCCTTCTTCTTCAACTCTTCATCCTTGGCCTGGACAAGGGCTTCGAGGCGACGGATTTTCTCTTCTGAGGTTGTGCGCAAGTCTACAAGGTCTTGAGTCTTCTTTAGTAATTCATCATCCAAATCTGCTTCCCGTTTTCGGAGTTCTTCGACAATGACTCGGGACCCTTCGTCTGAAGTGAGTAAAACGCCCGAATTCACTTTCTTCTTTAACTCTGCATTCTCCAACTGTAGAAATTTAGGGGAAATTAAGCAATTTGTAGTTTTCCCCGAGGTCAATTTGAGGTCGAACTTACTTCTAAGCGCGTAATCCTTTGTCGGGCACTTGTAGGAACTAAATCAATGGAATTCACAAAGTCGGGATGCATTTCGGAGTGCTCTGAGGTCCCACCATGTAGACGCAACTCCTCCACCTGCGTCACCAGTGCGGTCTTCTCCTTTTGAAGACGGTCCGCCAGGCCTTGAACGCTCTCCATCTTTTCCCTTTGGCGCTCGAGTTCAAAACTGATTTGACGGGCTGGCAGGAGATTTCAAAAAAAAATAAGCACCTCCGTGTCAATCAATCAAAAAATCAAGTGGTTGTGAAAGTCTCACATTTTTTGTTCTCCTGCGACAAGGACTGCTCCGCTTCAATCAACTTTTTCTTGATGTCCTCAACGCGAGCCTTCCAGCTACCAGCCTTTGCGATGTCATCTTCCAGCGAAATGTTGGTCTGAAATTACACAACGGGAATTAACGTTTAACGGGAAGAATGAAGGTTAGGTTAGGTTAGGTTTTTAAAAACTTTTGTCAAGTCACCTTGATTAAAGTTGTATTCTGTTCTTCCAGCTCCTTCATGTGTCGCTTGAGAACATCAACTTGCTCCAGTTTCCGTTTGTACAATTCGATAGACTTTTCCAACTGTGGAACCTTGGCAGCTGCCTCCCTCAGAGAATCCAATTCATCCTTGTTCCGGAGCGCCTCGTCATGGACACTTTGACTCAAGGCAAGTTTCTGCTGGAGCTCTCCCAACTGCTTTTGCAGGACTTGCGTACGAAGCTTCGAGTCATCTGCAACAGTCTCCAGCCGGTAGTTCTCTTCTCTCAGTTTCTCAGCCTCTTTCTTGTATTCTTCTTGATATCGGAGGGAGACGTGAATCGACTCGGGATCGTTGAGGTGAGCAGCCAGCTGCACATTTAATCGCTCATTCTCGGTAAGCAAGGCCACTTTTTCTACTTCCAGTTCCGACAGCTTCGCCTTGAACTCGTGATTTTCCTAAATGTGCCATAAAAACGCAAGTACACAAGTTTTGTAGATACTAAAAAAAGGTTGAGTAGTACACATTTAATTGGAGAGTTACCTGTGAAAGACGTTCCACGATGTCATTGAGAATCGTAACTTGACTACTGGAGGAAAGGTCGGGGTCAATATCAGAGTGGTCAACGTTGTCTCCCTTTTGGAGCATTTCTTGGATCACTTCCATTATCACTTCCTAAGGGAACAAAGAAACAAAGAAATTGGAATGTAATCAACGGAATTGCACAAGAATTGGTGGATCTTACTTGCACGGCTTCTTCCATTTGCATAATGTCTTTAACGAAATTCTCCTTTCGTTGAGAATTGACGGCACAGTTGAGAATAAACTGGAAGAGACGATTTATTTCTTGACTGTCGCCGCAGGCAATGATTTTCCCAGCGTTTGGAACCAAGTGACTCGCGACAGGGTGACCAGTCTGTGAAAACAAGAAGAACAACTTTAGTTTCTTTCTACCAAGACTAAAACTAACCTGTTCCAGACTTACCTGTCTTGTCAAATACTTTTTCATTTTCTCGACGACCTTGACTAATGCCGTGGACTCCATGAGGCTATCATTTAAATCCCCGAAAAACTCCGGATCAATCACATTCTTGAGAATTCGGGAAGTCATGACGCCATCTTTGAAGTGGTCCAACTTTGGGACGATCCCCTCATCCGAAAATGTTGGGAGACTTCCAATCCAGAGGACGAGGCACTTGGTCCGCTCCCTTGCCTCTTGCTCCATCTTATCTGAATTTAAATAAAACTTGATGAAACGGTTAGGGTCAGGGTCACCCATCCTTAGGGTGATTGGATAAGGTAGAACAACTGCAGTAACCGTCACGCGTGGTTTGCAATATAAGTTTGCCACACTAGTAAAATAGTTGGGTGACTGTCAGTCACGTCTTTCCTCGATACAAACTGAAATAAGATGATTGACTAGACCAAAATGCTGCAACTGAACGTTGAGCTCTGGCTACAAGTACAACCTTTTACTCTTGTTCGTCGGATGAAGGATAATACCAGAACAAGATAAAAATAGAAACAAAGCACAGTCAACAGATTAGAAGCATAAAGGACAGCGTTGTGTCAGATAAATAGAGGAGAGCAAAAAGGATAGAGATTAAGATAAGGACATGAGTCAACATGATCGACTCACAGTGAAGGGTCACATGGAGAAGGAGATGGAATTAATTGCTTTTAGGAATAGTTAACTTACAAACAGGCAACTGGGGATAAGAATACCTTGATTTCCGTTCTTGTGTCCTCTTCCTTACGCAGAATTTTGTTGATTATCGACGACGAGATAAGGGAATGCGGATGACCTCTGCTCCTGTTCCTCCTATCGTCCCCTGTGGGATGATGATGAGGTGGGGTGTTGAATGGATGACCTTCAATTACCCCATTAATCACATCCAAATGGAAACAAAACAAAAGGACACAAAAATGCAAATAAAGCTGATTCAGCTGGGAGAATTTAATTAGAAAGTGAAAGTCATTCCAAAAACACAACAAACACGCTTACACGACTCTCCACCGTTGCCAGCATGGGAAGAAATGACGGTTGAAATGAACCACTCCTCACGCTTTGTACCCACGCAAATGTTTACGCCAATTTTTACTCGTCGAAAAGGAGCAGAATTGAGTTCGTGAAAACAATTTCAGTTCAAAAAGGGATGGTCAGTAAACAATAACATAATAAGAATGATTCAAGTAAAGGGAACTAAAACTAAGTAAAAGAATGTGGGAGGCGCCAACGAAAACAAATACACAATGCACCATTCTTGTTCATTTGCCCGGAAAAGTGTTAATTATTTACATACATAAAACTGTGAACCAGGTGATTGATCCATCTTTGAGAAGGAACTGTGATGATGGGAGCACGAGCGCAGACT
>JAQIWD010000635.1:0-18514 GCA_034694825.1 Anurida granaria
CATGTTTTTCCCAACAAATTCCTTATTCAACCCGTAGACCCGAATGAACGGGAAAGGGACGTTAAATCAATTGTTTTCAGTTTAGGCAATTAGAATTCTGGATCCACTCAAGGAAAGATCCCTATCATGGCCCCAACATTTTGAATAACTAAAATGGATTCAGAGATCAGAATGTGGGAAAAGTCCTCAGCGTCTTCTTTTCCAAACAGATTTATTCCAAGTCTCACTTTCTTTCTGGGAGTGGTCCCTTAAGAATGACTTGAATCCTACTACGGTAGAGTTTCGTATAACAATGGTATCGTAGTGGTATAAGGGGTTGAGAGAGAGTTGAGTAGTCATGTAACATTGTTGTTCAAATGGGAACTAGTAAAAGTGGACTACTTGAAAAAAGTAACAACAATCACATTTTCCATTTGTAACAATGCCCCTTTTTGGAACTAAAAACTGTTTCCATTCCTTCAAGTTTTGATCTGATTCTCATTTCCATTTTGGGTACTGTTCTCCTCCTGGTCCAGGAGTCCTGGAGTCCTATTTGGCAAGTATGGATAATGAAAGCAACTATGAAGGACCCCCCAATGAAGTAATTACGATGGATCTCCTAGGGAATAGCAAATCCAAGTCCTCTCTCCGTGGCATTGTCATACTTGCCCTTGAGGGAAACTTGGAAGAATCAAAAGATTGGAAAGGACTCAATTTCCACTTTCACACTCTGGGTAGAAGGGATCAAGGGATTTTGGGAACCCCTTGAGCCCCCCATCATCATCATCATCCAATGGCACTCCATGATTTGAAACAACTTCAATGGGACACTTTCCATGTACTCCATATCCCTAAGAATACAAATAGTCGTCGTAATTAGGAAGGTATATTCTACTTTCCCATGGTTTAAGGCTCTATGGTTACACCATAATGTCGCCTCTCCACTTTTTTTTTGATTTAGTTTGAAGGAAATGTTGGTTCCACATACCAATTTTAATTTTCGTGTTACGTTTTACGTATTAGTCAGGAGTCAAGGGGAATGTTGACACGACAGGTCAGCCTGAAGTATAACTTTCCAATTTGCTTTAAAATCGCCTGTGCTTTTAGGATGATTAGGTCCTCTGAAGAGCCTTTTCACACTTGGCGTCCTTTCTCTGAAGCTTTCACCGCCTGCTTTGCTTTGTAAACATTCAAGGAGCTCCGCCAATGCCCTCAAGTAGAGGTCACGGCTCACGGGCATTCACAAAAGTGTCACCTCAAACCCTCCCCACCCCAACATTCTTGCGGATATGAATCAGTTCAGCTTTCGGATGCAGGTCATCCAACTTGTCAGGCTACAGAAAGAAGTCTTCCAGTGCAATTAATTCACCATCAATGGTTTACTAATTCAAACTCATTTATATTAACCTTATTTTTAATCAGTTCTCTTGTGAAGAAAGTAAGAAGAAGCATGCGCTGAAAAGTAATCTACGGGAAGAGCCTTTTAGTAAGTGAAAAGTATAATGTTTTCTTTCATGATTTCTAAACTACTAAAAGGGCAAAAGGAAGCATGCTACCTTACTACTCATCAACGATTTACGAAGTTTGGAAATTACAAAAACCCATGACAAATTGTTTAAATAGTGAAATTAGTATTTGGAACTTTCCCAAATACAGGATGATGACAAGAGGAGTTATGTGCTTGATCGTTATATTTCAGTTATTCGTGTCATCATCAATATTCTAAAGAATTAATGGAGCGTTAAAATTGACTACATAACTACAGTTAGCGAGAAGAAAGCTCAGTTGATAAGAGAAAGGTGAAAGAGGAATCGTTAGTTTTCAGTGTGGTGATAATGGTGCTGACGGAGGGCGGACAGTCTCCTTCGGGATTTCTCCAAGTCTGACTCCTGTCGAAGCAGCTCGGCCAAAAGTTCCAGTTCCATCCGTTTCGATTGATGTGGTGACAATTTGGTCATGTCCATCTCATCTGAAAACATTAAATCAATTAGAAGTTGGATTAATGCTCCGATTTTTTGGGTACCAATACCCGAGTTCCTTACCCGTTTCCTCAATAAGCTGTGCACAATCTTTGGCTGTTGCAACAACGTTAGCAGTCGCTGTTTTGACTCCGGTAGACGCTTGCTTCACAAGTGAGAGGTTACTGGAACTTCGATCCGCACGGACTTGACTTGCAACAACCAATTGGATCGTACTGGCAGCAATCTCTTGAGATGAAGCAATTAGGTATTCGAATCCACCTCCCTTACTTGTTACAGCCTTATCCGCACTCTCCCTGAGAATGAAATTAGGTTTGTTAGATTAATCATAATCCTTCGTACCAAAACCCTTAAGTCAGAGTTTTATAAAATCTTAGTCGTGTTCTGCTTACAACAAAAGCTTAGCACCAATCCCGACGGCCTTTGCAGCAGAGATGAGGCCTTCTGTCCATTGGTTGTTCCTCTTGTAAAATTCTTTTGCAGAAGCAGTTCCCTGAAATTAAGACGGAAGGTTATAGTATAAAGAAGGATTAAGCAAAACAAGTTCACAAGTATAAGATGCAAATTACCCTCCCCTGAGACACAATTTCTGACTGCAGACCCTTTGATCGTTGAACAAGCACCCGGATAGCATCCATAAGCGATGTGCAAGAATCGATCAACTTTTCATTCACTTCTAATTGAATCCCAGTGTGGGAGGCTCGAGATTTGCTGAGCATCTCCGCCATTTGTCGTGTTGCCTCTTCAATTGCTTGTTCCATTGCATGTAGTTCCGAATCCAGAACTTCCGCAGCATCTGCTTCCGGCGATAGGGATATGCCAAGACTCTTCCCTAATTCCAGAAGTTGTTTCCATGCGGATCTTAGGTCTTCAAAGCCTATACCGAGCTAAAAAAAAACCCACGGGGTAAGCCTTGTTGTTTTAGGTAAGATGAACTCCTTTGTCCACGTCAATTGACTAACCGTGTTAGGATCCCTTCCCTTGATCAGTGCGAGCAACTCCAATGTGGATCCACCGAAGTTTCGAACACTCATGAGGAATTCTAGTAATACAAAAATTAGTATTAATCGCAGTTGGTACATGTAACTCTGTAAAACTTACGTTCTCCTTTTTGAATATCGCTACCACTTCGGCTCAGGGGTCCTCCATACGTAAGAAGGAAGTACGCTTTATGGCCCAGTTCTTGGACCTGACTGGTGATGTGGTTAAGTGATACCGGTGTGCCAAATCCTCTCGAAGTGGCTTCACCCAACCCCCGAATTGGTTCCTCGAATTGCTCGCAGTGGTACATGAAGAAATCTCTCAACCCAGTTTCTGGTCCCACCCTAGGATTATCCAAGTCCTCTAGCTCCCTCTTGATAATAGAAGAAACTTTGGCAATGTGCACATCTATAAATCAGATCTCGAAATTACTTATAACGGTTCTAATATTGCCGTCGACGGAATCAAAAAATTAAAAGCTACCCAATAGCAGGTTGGCATTGTTCAATTCATCCGAGAGCAAATTCTCAAGTTGTTGTGTTAAATTTTGAATCCGGAGTGACAGAATGTCGCGGTTAGATTCCGTTTCGTCCAGTCGCTTCGTTATTTCAAGAATGCGGAGTTCGGAATCATTCAGCTTTCCTTTGAGTACCTGCAAAGTTCAAATGGAAAGACTTAAGCAAAATGCATAAGGAGCAATACCTCGGATGTCTAATCTGAATATGAAACTGAATATACTCACCGAGTTGTTATCTTCGAGCAAATTTTTGGACACTTTCAGGGAGCCCAGTTCTTCTGTTATTAGCGCAATAGAGGAGTTCAGCTCGTGCTCTGATAAAGCTTTCCCACTTTCAACACTCTAAACACAAGAATACATAAAATAATAGATACCTGGTTTAATTGCCTAGTTGCAAATTGTCTTCTTACTTGTACTTGGCTCTTGAGTTTGACAATTTGCTCCTGTAGAGAGTGGCATTCCCTCGCCTTCCCTTCGACTTGTGAAATTAGAGTCGTCTGTAATACTGACTTGTGATTCTCTACGTCCTAATCAAATATGAAATTGAAATTAAAGCATCATTCCAAATCCACATTGAAAAGCTGAAAAGTAGAGCTTTAATACGGAAAATTAGATTCTTACTTGGATTTGCGCTTTTAGCGATTGGATGGCTTCATTGAGTTCGGAACATTCCTTGTCCTTTTCCTCAAGTGTGGCATGTAGCGTTGTCTCCAGGACTGCATTTTCCCTCCTTAGTTCCTGAAAAAACCAAAAGTGTCTAATAAAAGCTAACGAAACGGGTCTCCAATAAGCACAGCAGGATCTTTCACAGGCTTTACGTAAGCAAGCCAAAGACAATTATTTACCTCACGACCTTAAGATATGACGATTTTTACACTCTTTACGGTATTAAGTTGTTTCTGACTCTTAAATGCTTACTTCGAGTTGGACGCCTAATTCACTTTGATTATTCATCGCCTTTTTCGTTTCAGCCAACTCTTTGTCTGCAGCAGCATTCTAACAAAAACAACATTTATTACGAAATAGACGAAATTACTATTTAAAAAAAACCTCTTACTTTTCTAAGAAGCATAACATGTTCAGAACTAAGCTTGGAGTAAAGGTCCTTCATTTTCAAAAACTTCTCGTCCGTGGACTTTGAATGTGCTAAAACAGAAGAAATTTTTTGTTAAAGTCAATGCCTGTGAAGGCGATCAAGGTTTAACTATGCCCACCTTCAGTCTTTTCCAAACGCTCAACCATGTCCAAAGGCACCTGGCACTCATGCAGTTCCAATTTTCGTATGCAGTCTTCTTTCTCTGCCAGTTCTTGTGTCTGCAACAAAAATTAGAAATTAGAAGAACCCACCCTCTATTAACCAATAGAACCTCTGGTTTCGAAAGATACCTTGAGCACTAATTCCTGCTTCAGTTCCGCAATTTCAAATTGCAGCTGCTGAAACTGGGTTCTTGCTTGCATTTTCAATCTCTCCAATTCCAACTTTAACCTTTCAACTTCATACTCCAGTTCCTTCACTTGTCGGTCTCTACATAAGCGAATTATAATTTAGTTATTTTTTAATTTAGGATTTCACTATAAATCGAAGGCATTAAAATTACTTCTCCAGGTAGAGCGCCATGACCCCTGGATCCGGGACAGGTGAACTTGAACCATTTGTACTTGTTGTGTCATCGAGAGACACCAAATGCTCAGAAATAGTATCCGTTTGATCCGTCGACTCGGTGAGAACTGTGACTCTAGTAGGCTGATAGTTTTGTAATTCCGATTGAACCAAGAAATTCGGTGGGTACTGAAACCAAAACGTTGGGATTTAAAACCTCAAATTCAAATGCCGTTGGTCAGACTACGAATTACCTTTGGTAAATGGTGGATTTCTATCAGATTTTTAAAATACTGGAGGCTCATTGTTTTTTCGTAAAATTTCTGCAGACCTTTGAAAATTTTCAGAAATCGATCCCTGTGACCGTTGAGAAGGTCAGGGGCCAACTCTGCAATATCACACAAAGTATATCTTCCATACCTATATACGAACAATATAAAATATTTGAGCAACCTACTTGCGTGGAGCCGAAACATAATTTTTGTGACATAATCGTAGAGGAGCATTGAGTCTTGAATGCAAGGAATTAAAGGCTTCAGCCTACACTGTCCCGCATTCGTCATCGAGGATTGTTTTGAAGATTCAATCGTTTTAAAAACTACAATGAAAAGATTTCGTTTAGCTGGTTATTTAGTCCTTCTAGTTGCTTGTTAAATATCTCCTCATTTGTCGTTTCAATTAAGTTGATCCATTTACCCTGGGCTTGAAGTTCAACGATACAGTCCAAATAGTCGAACATCTCTATGGCCAGCGAAAATCTGGTAATAAACAATCAATCTGTCACGTATATTCATATACAGATCATGCAGGCTAATCAAACAATATCTGATCAACATTCATACAGCGCATCTTCACTTCCTCCAGTGCCTTTTATAAGGGTGTGCTCATCCACTGACAAATGTCCTGGGAACAGGGAATTTTTCATGTGGAAAAATAACTTGCAGACGAGGAGGGCACAGTAGAGATTGACCAGCTCCCCATAGCCGCCCGTCTTCAGGTGGCCCTACCATAGATACCAAAAACATTCAATCAAAACGGACTTAAGATTCATCATCATGATGCAGAAAATGACTAAACGCGACAGCGGTTCTTTAGAATTGACTCACCCAGAATCGGCCATGCTCGGTGAGTAGAGGCTTGTACCTTTGGGAATCCCGCAATACTCTCTCGTGTCCTTCCCGTAAAACCTAATAAACAAAAAAAAACATAACTCATAATTAATTATTAACTACATCATTAAAACCAAACAAGCAAGCATTCCAAATATATAGGCGGAGAGTCACCAGAAACTGTGCCTTCGATACAATAAATTAATTATTTATGAGTTAAATATCTCGGTGAAGAATCAATAATTAATCTCATTAATAAAACAGAAGAAGCCAATTCTGAAATTGGACATTTAATAACCGAAGCATCAAGGAGGTTTTCTGCTGAACAGAAATGGGGATTCGGGAAATCAAAATAAGTTGTTGACGGAAATATGGGTCAAACTTTAGTTTCCTAATAAAACCACGTTAAAATAGCAATTTATTAGTTTCAGCCATGGAAGTTACAGTAGGATTTTATTTTCGTTTAAACTGTTTTCATGGTCAAGTTGGTACAGTGAGTGGTGATGGTGGTTAGTAAAGTGTCTTTCTTTAGGAAGTGTTATGTTGTTATTTAGTTGTGATGAAATCAGGAAAACATGGAATAATATTATAGTATCCACCTCCAAATTCATTCTAGAAATCCACAGTTACCAGATCTACATTATGTTAGGTGTGCAAAGTGGCTTTAATGAATGTAGCCGAGATCGCCCATTTTAGGCAGTGGGTTTAATTCCAACCCTAAAACTATTGGTTATCTCCTGTGAGTCATCTCGCGTGAGAGACTTGTGCAAATAAAAAACAACACTTCCTTTGTAAATTATAAAGTGTGAAATTTTAAGGTCGAGGGTTTAACTCTAATAATGAAGGCGTGTTTACGTAAGATGAGATTAAGCGCTGGCAACGCAATAAACATCAGAAGCAACTACTTATGAACGGATGATGCGATTATTCACCTTATGAAGCACATGACAAAACTTCCAACAGAGAATCGGATTCTCCTTGAGTGGAATCCGATGGACGCACTCCCAAAACGTTTGTGCACCTCTCTCCTGATATGTCCCAATAATTGTACCTGGAATTAGTAAAAAGTTAGTCACAATTCTAAAGTCTAAAAGCAGGGAAATGGCCGGAAATCCAGTAAAACCGATTTCCTAAACTCGTTAGGGCTCAAACAACATCAGCAACGCGGAAACTCGTTAAAAGACAGTTCAAGTCCAAAATAACCGTTTTACTCATCACATCGAACGCGTGATTGGATAACCAGCTTAAGATTTCCGTGGTAATGGAGACTCTAGGTAGCATCCTCCAACTTACTTCGAATATGTTTCTCCTTTACAGCATTTTCCTGCCCATTGATTGCTTTCGTTAAACTTGTTGCCTGAAATAAAATAAGAACAAACAGACTACGTTAATTATTAGGTCAAACAAGGCTAAACGCAGTAGCGTGATTCGCTTATTGGTGACAATGAAATGACGAAAGAGTGAGAGGCGGCGAAGTGGATCATTCCAAGCTTACTCTTTTCTATTGTCTTCCACCTTGCTTGCTATCATTTTGTTCCCAAGAATTATGAAAATCTTTAATCAGATCTATGCCCTAAATAATTAGCAGTGCACAAATCCTCCATTCCCAACACAAGTACGACGCAACCAGGTGTACTACAATGACAAACAAAATTTCACCTGAGCTACAGGCGGACAATCTTCTTTTCTGTAAATGCTTGACCCCATCCGACCTTCCGGAGTCATGCGATGTCTTTGGATGACCTGAGGTTGCTTCGCCTGACTCTGATTCTCCTCGTCCACCATTCTTGATTTGAAACAAAACTACAATCGCACAACCTGAATAATTGTACTTTAAACTCAGAACTAAAGTTTAGAAGCCAAAACTAAAATCGTCACTAGCACAGTAGTCCTTCATTCAACTAATGGTTGCCTCAATTCATACTTTCTGGCGTTCGGTAATAATGGTAATAAGAATTCAGAGTAACAAAAGAGACAGATGATGCTGGACCAATTTAAGCTTTTATCGGGCCGAGATAAACATTATCAGGTGTAAGATTGCGTCTGCTTCATATTTCATATATTACACCTATACCTAATAGGATTTCGGATTTCATCGTCATGGATTCCGCCCAAGGGTCATAAGCACAATCAAATGGATTAGGGATTCCGAGTCCATCCTCCCTGATTTAGACGCTTACCACAAGTTAGATCAATTCAGGCTTCGAATTACAATCATCTCATTAAATTTATGGTCATGCCTCGGCACACACGACACAAGCACATCTCCTATTTAATTCATTCAGTGGTGGAAGATTCATGGTTCACATCTGCTGGAGGAGACTCAACTAATTTCAGCCACAAGCCAAAGAAGTGATTCACTAGCTTGGCAACTTGAGCAGCTCACCCGAGAAAGAAAAACAAGCATTTACAAGCATCCTTGCAAGCGTCAGCACATTTAATATCACACATTGGCCGTGGAGAATCACAAGGAGAATCAGTCATCCTAATATAAGAAGGGAACAAATCATGTGACTGATCCATTCCAGTGGCTCATGTCATGAATCATGATTCAGAGAATGACTGGGTCAGCACATGCACAATCGATTATTTCCTGAAGGAAACCCAATCAATTATGAGCATACGATAAGACGATCTTCCTCCTTTGTCCTTCCTGTTCTTGATGATAACTGGCAATGGAATTGGATGTTGATGCCTGACAGCACCAAACATTCATCCATCCAAGCTCATGAAACTCAACCCTACACAATCGGTAGTGTTGAGTTTAATGTCTCTTCTTGTCAAGGGTAAAAGCGATCAATCAAAACCTAATCGCATTAAATTAACTCCCACTAACAAACTACAAAGTACGGATAGAACCGATCATTCTGCGGTATTTCATCTCTAAATGCAATGTCATTCAACCTGGCCATTTGTTGTTCAGATTTAGAGTAAACAAATATTAAATCTACGCTGTGATTACACCTTAAAGTTCAATGCCATCATAGTTAGGATTACGATTATAATGCGGCGTAGCCGACTGTCAAAATATATTACCTGAGTTTTCTCAAATGTTTCCCGTTCTATTTCCAAACTGTTTTTCTTGGCAAATCGAGGTAATTGAAGGGACATTCTGTCGATTAGATTGGCGACACTTCCGGGAAAATGTCCGAGCGCGATAGGTTAGCTCTGAATACTAAAAGGGTGGCGGTAGAAAGTGAGTAGTAGTGAAGTGACGCACTTTGACCTCTAAACTTATAGTCGGCACATTTCTTGGAATTGAAATAATTTAAATGACGAGACACTGCTGGAGGCTGGAGACTGGAGATTGTTGTCAACTGTCATCCGCCGTATACTTGACTTTAGGATCACATAAACAGGAATCCATTAATACGACTTCCAAGGAATTCATTGGAATAAATCAACACTTTTGTAGGTCGATAGGAGCCCGTCGTCGATTAAGGCTGAGGAGCTGAGACGATGGTGGTGTGGTGTGTGTGAGTTGCTTGTTGCTTCCAAACTGTAAGGGGAATCCAAAACATTCCTTTCCTAGAATGGAGAAAATGAATTCAAAGCCGGAAGTTATACGTATGTGACCATACTTTGAAAGAATTTAAGTGGAAAGACAAAGATGATTAGACTTGACATACCTCCACTCGAGAAGAAGGGAAGGAGGAGAGTTCTACGTCTCCGATTTCAGGTTGTTCACTTCCGGTCCGGGGGAGATAAAAAAAAATTGCTCCTTTTGATCCTGGATGTGGATGCTGCTGGGAGACCCAAATTCCAAGATTCTCAAAGACAATAAAGACGAGCTGAGTTGCTGAGTAGAGGAAATCCCTTCCTGTATGGTAAGAAATAATGAAGTAAAAGAAATAATTAGAAGGTTGAACTTTTGAATGAGAACGCCGTCTGTCTGTCCTTGCCTGAGGGTATGCGTTTACAGTTGGAATACAAAGCCAATACAAAATAGTCAGCCAGCGGTGGTGGTGGTTCGGTTGGGTACGGGCGGGTCAGACAAGACAAGAAGACAAGGGAGCTTAATATGGACTCAATTAGGACATGAATCCTAATTCATCCTTAGTCAAATCCCAAATTCAACCCTACCCTACCCTAGTATAAATAACCAAAGGCCAAAATTTACCAGACACAGAGGAAGCTGTAAACGCTTCCCCTTTCATTCCCTTCATTTTCCACTTTTGCTTGCAGGAGAGATCACTTCCTACCACAGACTAAAAAAACAAAATAAGAATAAAACAAAAGAATGAAAGGCAGGCATTAGGGGGATGGGCGTCATTTTTTACAATAAGGCAAAATGGATTAAAAGTATGACAAGCTTGAAGCCGCCGCCGCAGTCCAAGCGCAAGCGGCGCCGGAAGATACCTAATAACCAAGAATGTCGCTGATCCCGAGCAAGGTCAAGTCTGACGTCGTTCTGACAGGTCAAGTTGGTCCATTGTAGTTGCGCCGGTTCACGTGCTTGGATGAATTTCGTAAATCTAATCAGAGGTCCACCCCGTCTTCCTGGCATTTTGCTACAAAACATGAAGCAACGTGGATCAAAGTATCAATTGAAATGTAAAAAAGAATGTGAATCCGGAGAATCTGAAGTAAAAATGTTACGGCAAAACGTGGCATTAACATTAAGAATTGTACGCTGAAGATGGTAAAGATGAATGAAAATGAATGCCGAGAAGAGAAGAAATGATGACGAATCGATGGATAATTTAGAAATAGGATTTTATATTTTGTTCCTTATGCCATTCCCGTAGTATTTCTAAAATATTTAAATTCAAAATGAACTCCATAGATCCACTTCAAGGGCTTCCACAAAATAGAGTTTGAGGGTTTTAAGTAGTTGTTTACGTAGCAAAGGTACACAGGAGGAGAACATGAACAACGACCTTAAAATTAGTAGTTGCTGCGATTCTGCGGAGTCAATAATAGTAGTTGATTATTTAATATTATTAAAAAGTAACAGTGTAAATATTAAACGCTCCTAGGGTCGTCAGAATTACATTAATCCATAACAACTATTGGGGCATTTACACTTGAATAAAATTTATTTTCAAACTAACTGAGAATGGCTACGAAGCTGAGATGCGGAGGAAGGTAAGCAATTTATGTTTCAAGTCTGACCATTTTATCTACTAATATCATTAAATCAAAAAAACGAAACTGTTTAGTTGCAATTCTTACTGAGAATGAGACTTATCAATTTATAAAATATATTGCTAGGAAAATCCTGCTAAAATGATTTGATTTGATGCTGGAATTTCAGATCTCACCCGAAGATGCTGCAGCAGTAGCTAAAGGAACAACACTTCCGATTTTCCCATCCTCCATGCCAACAGCGCTTTCTCCAGCGTCTGACGGGATTGAGTAAGCACAGGACTCGGATTTTATGGTTTTTACCTCTTCTGATATAGCAGTTGGAGTAGCTGCTGGGAATTCCTCAGACACGACAACAATCAGTTTCTCCTTCTTGGGACGTTTGGAACGAGAGGTGTTTGGGCAAGTGGTGGAACAGCTCGTTTTCCTTGAATTCAAAGCAGCATTCCCAGTGCAAATTATAGTCTGTGCAAGGTCACTATGGAATAGCTGACGAAATGATGAGGGGATCCCAAGTCGAGCATTCTCCTGAAGGGCACCTTTCACTCCTTTTGATCTTTCTTGACCTCCTGATAACATCATCGGACTCGAATTTTGAGTTGAAGAGGTACCAGGTTTATCCTCAGTTTGTAGCTCAAGGATTTTCGACAAGAGCATCGTCCAAGCCCGGATAATTCGAGAGACTGATGGTTGGGAGATACAGAACATGTGGCCAATAACCTTCTCTGGGATTTTTCGTCGGAGTCGAATAATGGACATGAACATTTCATCCATTCTTGACATTGATCTTCCCTGACTAAGTCGTCTCTTCGGCTCTTCTTGAACCCTGTCAACCCCAATTTCTCCAGAAGTATTGCCTCCCACATTTGATTCTTGCAGTGTGACCGTGAGACCAATACTTGCGACTCCGTGCACCATGTCCGTTACTTTCAAGTTCTCTACGTATGAGTCAATGGAACGAAAAAATTGATCAAATGCTTCAAACGTCTGAAATCCAGTGTAGTATTCAATGTCCTTGTCCGAATCCCGAAATCTTTCGACAGAAAAGCTTCCGCCGGATTTGTCTTTCCTGGTCGACTTTTTCCTGGACCTGCTGGGTGAGGGAAATGGCTCATCAAACTCCGGACTAGAATCAGTATCTTCCTTGCTTCGTTTATTAGGGGACTCCTGTTCAGCCTGCTTAGTGATGGTACCTGGATCTCGAACTGAAATTTAATTTAATTAGTGACTAGCAAAAAACTGCCATACTGGGGATTCATTTCTTTTCCTTTCTGGAAACGTACCCACTGGATGCCGATCTTCTCCGTCGGTTCTGTTATCGAGAATATCCGGCTCAGCGAGTGGGAAGTCAGTTAAAATTGAGGTTTTGCTCTCAAAACTTGGCAACGTTGTAGTGGTCGTGAAGGGGACAAAGTCGGAAACCTGAATCTCACCCATGTTTAGCATGGACGGCGATAAGGCGCCATCCAGGAAGGAATCACTCAAATCGCGTGCCAACTGATCGATACTCGCACCTGCCTGTAAATCATCAGTTACGCTTTGTAGAGCATCAATTAAAACTTGACTGTCAAAGATGGCTGCTGAAGAATCTTCAAGGGAAAGACTGGCTCCGCCATTCACCAATTCCGCATAGAGATCATGGAGTTGACTGGACACAAGAGATTCATCATCGCCTGCAGCCATAAAAGGATTTCGGGAATCAGTTTCCGGAGTTAGAGTCCGTGGAGGAGGTTGAGTAGACTCGCCGGGACCAATATTCACGGCCTGGATGCACATTAGGAGTTCCTGTTCGAAACCATGCTGCTCGAGGTTGTCCTTCTTGAGAGAAAATGAGTCCAAGGAAGCCACTATGCTTTCCTCCTCGTCGTTCGGTAGTGATCGCTTACTGAATCTACTTTGCTTTGATTCCAATTTCACTACAGGGCCCAGTAGCAATTGATTCTTCCCGAGCACATTTTCCAAGGACGTTAAGGATACTCCCGTTTTCACCGAGCTGCCTTGCGCAAGATCGCATGATGCAGAGATCAATGCCGAGAGATTGATTTCAGCCAATGCATCCCCCACACCTTCAATATTTAAATCTTCTGAAGCGGATGACCTTTTCTTGGACGAGTTGGATGGCGGTGGTAGGGAGGCGTTGCGATGTTTCCGACGTTTCCTCACCTTCCCGTTTCCCTTGCTCGGGTCCGGCGGTGGAAGGCTCACGTAGCATTCTTCTTGGCTGGAAAATGTGGATGATGCTGTGTCATCTTCAGAGAGTGGTATTGGCTGATCGATTGCACTTGAAGAATAATCTGAAGGAGCTGGGAGGGAATCTAATGCTCCGAATTGCACGGATTTGATGTCAGCAAAGAGCCTGTAGTGTATGTCCTGCTCCTTGACCAATGCCAGAGCGGGGATTTTCTCCTTGGGGCTGATTGTCGCTGAGGAACTAGTCTCTATACACTCAATTCTGATTGGCAGGGAAGAATCTTTGATATCTCTTCCGGGAAATACTGAAGGCACTGCATCTATGAGGGTGAACATAATGAAATGAAGTCAACCCAAGTACCCAAGAACTGATTAAAGAAGGATGAAATTAACTTACTGGAGCTGAGCCTGGCCCTCTTCTTGGAATCAATTGAATAGTCCTTTTTCTTGAAATGTCTTGAGCAGATGCGTGTGTAGCCTTGTACAATTCGGAACATCTCTGGTTTGTCGACATGTGGAAGTATTGCTTGTATCCATTTGTCCCTGTTTGGTTCTTTGATTGGAAAGGCATGATAGGAGAGTCCCTTGGCTCCGACAACACGGACACTCATTCCGCATGAAGCTACGCAGCACTTGTGAACCATAATGTTGAGTTGTATTTTCTAAATTGATCCATGAATTAGAATAAATTATACAAAAGTGATGAAAACAATAATGACGTTCTAAAAGTGTGTATTGCGTGTTGATGACAGAAACAAAAGGCAGGACGAAGGAAAGAAAGGAGAAGAAAGACTGAACTTTTCTGTTTCTTTTTTGGAATTTCTAGAAATAAAATTTTTGAATTGGCGGTTAATTCTGAGATTCCTTTAAAATCAATTCCACTTGCCACATTTATTCCCTACGTCTTCCCTCTTCGACTATGATCAAAATGTGGCAAGTGTGTGAGGGTTTTTAGATGAAACTCCTCTCCCTCTCCTTCTTTTCTTTATCATCATATCATCATCATTTCACATTTCTCTGAATGGAAGGCAAGGTTCTACACTTTGAAGCAAGGAATTGTGTCGTCAGCCGTCAACCGATTTTTAATTACTAATCAGGAACATATATCCAGAATGAGCATTGATCCTGATATCCTCCAGTCCTCCACCAAGAAGGTCAGTAACTTTATCGTTCCATTCACTCTATAATTACACTCACGGGTTCAACAGATACATGTAAACGGTGAACCGAATTCAACAGTTGTATAAATAAAAACCGGCTATTCCGAATAACAATTTGGATTGGTCACTAAATGCCGAATGAGTCACATTAAGATTTTAGTGTGAAATTAGCAAACGTGTTGCTTGATTTCCCAGATAATCCGTTTTCATTCTAAACTTCATTCATTCATACTAAATTAACCGCTCATGGGCTCATCCTCGTGTCTTCTTTTCGTAGGATTTGGACGCAACTACGAAGAAGAAGAAGAAGCCTAAGACGCCCTTTGATTTCGATTCCGTGGCCCAAAACGAGTCACTTGACACCAAAGGTGGGGATGGCGATGATGCTCAGGCCGATTTAAACCAGTCAGATGATGTTGACCTGGATCTGGAGTCATTTGGAAAGAAGAAGAAAAAGAAGAAGGTCATTATAGTTGAGGATGCCGCCGAGGAAGAGGAGGAAATGAGCTTGGAATTTGCTGAAAAGAAGAAGAAAAAGAAGAAGAGGAAGGATTTGGAAGAATTAGTCGCAGACTCATCAGCCACCAAAGAAAACGAGGAGGATGTCTCAATCGAAGGTGGGTAATTCTTTGCTAGTCGGGGTGTGAATTCCAGTTTTATTGATACAAAGTTGACTCTGACTTGCAATTGAGAAATTGCTGATATTATGTGGTTTGCATTTCAAGCAACTGATTTGGTTGTTGAGGAATTGGGTAAGGACGTAAGAGAATGAGCATGTTATGGGCTTCGATCCAGAGTTGCTTTACTTGGATTTATTTCCACCTTAAGTTTTTGTCTCATTTGTCACGAGTTGACTTATTTGATTCAGCAGATCATATTTTTAACACGTGTGACTTATAATTGACGTGTGTTTTTTTGTTTAGCAGAAGAGCCGGGTGCAAGTTCATGGGTTGGAAGCGATCGAGACTACACTTACGATGAACTTCTACTTCGCGTTTTTGACATCATGCGACAGAAGAATCCTGAAATGGCTGCCGGAACTAAGCAAAAGTTTGTCATGCGACCACCTCAAGTTGTTCGAGTTGGCACGAAGAAGTCATCTTTTGTCAACTTTATGGAAATTTGCAAAATGTAATTCTTGTTTTATTTTCCTCCCATGCTTTCTCCCTAAGAATGAAAAATGTTCTTATGAGTACTTTTGTTTTGATTTCAGGCTTCACCGACCTCACAAGCACTTGTTGGATTTCCTCCTCTCTGAACTGGGTACTAGTGGCTCTATTGACGGTAACAATCAGTTGATTATCAAAGGACGATTTCAACAGAAGCAGATTGAGAACGTTCTCCGACGTTACATCAAAGAGTATGTTACCTGTCACACCTGCCGCTCCCCCAACACTCTTCTACAGAAGGATTCCAGAATTTTCTTCCTCCAGTGCGAAGCCTGTGGATCCCGATGTTCGGTCGCGAGTATTAAACACGGGTTCCAGGCTGTTACCGGGAAACGTGCTGCTATCCGAGCAAAAGCGACGTGATTTACTTACAAATTCGGATGTTTTTAAAGGCCACCGCCTCCAATTAAGCCTGTACTATTTCAGACTTTTTGGAAATAAAATGAATCTTATAGGTAACGCCTTACGTAAGTAGAAGTTATGATAGCTTAGTCTGGTATCTTAATTTTCCTTTCTCTTTTCCAATCCCAGGGGAGTAAGGAATTAGTGGGATTACCTCATCCTTTCTTCATTTGTTCCAGGTGTTTCTTAATGTCCCAACTTGGATTTTTTTTAATTGATCGGCCTAGAGAAGCATCCGCATCATAAATTAATTGTCAACTCCATAACACCACCACGATAAGAATTTATGAGCCAAGAATGAATTTGAGCTCAAATGTAGAATTGCAGTTGAAGGATGGTGAGATGAGGTGAGGGGGATGATCTGAGTTTTACAAGTTGTAATTCCTGTTTTTATAATTTCTAATTTACTACTCTCAGAATCAAGCATTCTCCAGAATACTCTTTTTATCTTTTTCTTTGATCTTTTTCAACCTTCCAGTCCATTATCAGAGAGGAATCATCCATGGATGCATTCGTGTTAACTCCGATTTTCCCGGTTGTCGAAATCAAGATGCTTCCTGACCAACTTTTTCGACTTACCGTCATCAAAGTGCTCCTCCTTGCCATCATATTTCATGTCCCAACATGTCATGTTTCAACCCTCAACATAATAATTTAGCTAAAAAATTTTATGTATTTTAAATTTTTAAATTGAATTTCGCGTGAATATGAATCCCACCTCTTGCAATTCCGTTGTCCAAAATCAGTCTCCCTATCATCAACCCTCAAATCCTAAACTGTATGACCTTGTTTTTAAGGTCAACTTCCCTTTAGTTCATCTCCATTACCTCTCCACCCAATCAAACGTCATGCTCTTCTCCAGATTCAAAGTTATAAATTTATGGACTAACTAGGACTGGGCAGGGGTTGGACAGAATACAAATCAACTTGAAAAGTCTCAAGTCCCAGCTCGTAAATTGTTGCAGGGATGAAATGAAACTAGGGGTGCATGATGGAGTCGCTCGCCTTGAAAAACCAGTTGAATTTTTTTGCGATCCAGGCACCACCCTCGGATGGAGCCAATGAAAATGTTGGAAATTTTGCACCCGGCTTTCACATGATATCACTGGAGAGACCAAGGAGTCCTCACTGGCTAAACATTATTTTAAATACTTAAACTTCATTCCTAAGATGAGCCGAGAACGTAAAAAAGCCGAAAGGCTAGTACTACCTGCCCAACCTCCTCTTCCAGAATTCCTTGACATCCAGCATCATTACGCCTGGAGGCATAATTATTTTAATGTAGGGTAGTAAGTTGCTTCCTAATATTAACCAAATCAGAGACGCCATTCCTCCCAGTCCAGTTTTTTCCTGCGAAGACGAACAACCTTGTCGAGGAACCAGTACACGCTAGACGTACATCTCTAATTCCAACATGGTAACCAATTAACCCAATCACTTTCTCCAAATTTAATAACATGAAGATGAAAATTAAATACTTTCTCTTTTTAGACTACCTATACTGACAAAGGGCCAAAGGTAAATAAGAAACCGCTCTTGAAACTTGAACATTTAGTTTCACAAAAGCATGTTTCAAACGTTTTCTGATCTTTTGCAGCCTGAGAGCGGAAGATTTACGCAGTTTGACCATATGACCCTCTGGGTTGGGAATGCGAAACAGGTAAGGAGAAAGCATGTGCCCTGAATTATTTTCTTTATGCCTGGCAGTAACGAGAAGCAGAAACCAATTAACTTTGCTTTGGTATCTCAATTTGGGCTAAAGATAGCCCGGGTTGAACCTTCGCCCTTCAGCATGTTTTTATGCGACGTTACTTTCACTTTGCTTTTTCTGGAGAAGGAGATGAAGAAAAAACTCAATATTATTCGCTTTCTCTTCAATTTGGAGATTAAACACAGGAGAAAGTGGCTCCATAGAACCATTGGAACTGGGAAAAAATAAAATAAAAATTTGTTAGTCTGTCGAAATATGACTGAAACTGCCTTGCCTTGTATGCAGGGTGGGATGTAATTGCGATCCGTCATCAACGGGAAGGAAATTCCAGCCTCCAGAATAGGGTAGAATGATCACAAGAAATGAAGAATTTCTGTAATTTATGGCCACGCGCGTCTTTCCCCTTTGTATCCCATCAACTAAATTTGGAAACCGCAATAGAAATTTATTGACGCATTATGAATTAGCGCTAATTACGAAAATCACATTAGAGGAAGCGAGAGAGAAAGTCTTCCAGTTTTCTCTCCCTTTCAAAGTTCTCATCTCTACCAGTACCAGCTAAGTTTTCCGTCTAATTCTATATGACGGCCCAAAGTGTGAGTTAATTAAAGGAACGTTCATATAAAACG
>JAQIWD010000636.1:0-18500 GCA_034694825.1 Anurida granaria
CGGAAAGGAAAAGCGATTCTCAAGAAAGTTGTGGGACGATAATTTTAGTTTAGTGTAACGTTATTGAGGTACACGACTGTAAATGTAACTTCAGATGAAAATTTACCCCTAACAATGAGAAACGTAGTTGTTTTCAGGACCATGCTGATAGAAAAAAACAATTATCGTCCCACAACGTTTTTGAGAATCGCTTTTCCTTTCCGATGAGGTATCTTTTTTTTTTTGAGCACATGTCTGTGATTAGAAATAAAACGTTAAAGTGGAGGTCATTACAAGGGGATTTTGACCCCCGTTTCTACGGCTTCGCAGTCGTTAATTCATGCCTAATCTTTTTTAAGAATCAACTTCGCCCGTTTCGCTCGCTCAGCGGTCGTTTTTTTTGTGCATGAAAATATCACAATCCGTTAAATTAATTTTCCGAAAGTGCCCAACGATTGAGTTGATTGCATAAACAAAAGAAACAAAAACAAACTTTAGCTGAGCCTCCATTTGTAAGCGTCCTTTTAGCGTCGGAGATTTTTCTCGATAGAGACCCCTTTTTTTTCCCGCGCATTAGACAGACACGCAGCAGTTTTAATACTAAGGATAGACAAGAATTGAATTTGTCATTTATTTGTAACATAAATATTGAATTCTTTCAACGAGTTTTAGTAACCTAGATATTCCTTTGATGAGCAGAGGGAATAAACGAGGTTCAGAAATACAATTAAATAAAAATGTAGAAAACGTTAAGAAACGATGGCTGGAATAACAATAATTATTAAAGCTTATTGGATATCCTCTTCTAATTTCCCCTCCCCAGCAGTATTGTCAAAGTCTGATCATGGTTCATGGGTTATTAGAATTATAAATTAAGTGGATAACCTCTACTCTGAATTTACTTTGGCTTACCAAGTCAACTTAATTAATTTCACGATGATCTAAACTCGCTTGATTTCAATATGGGCATCCTTTACTTCCTTGGCTTCTTCCTCCCCTAGGATTTCTCCTCCCGCAACAGCTTCCTCCGAATGGCTCCTCATGTAGTCTGTAGCACTTGTCCGGCCCATGACTCGAACCCGAGATGGCGCACCAGCCACTCTTGATCGGAGTTGTCCGGAGCTGCTCATGTAGCCCGGCGCATTTGCTGGGCGCATCCGCTGACGGACGCGGACAGTTTTGATAATTTTAGTGCTCATCGACCCACTAGGCTCAGACGAGCGTGACGTCGTTGGAATGATTTGGGACGAGAAAATGACCCGCGTCGTTGTTTTGTTTCCATTGTCAGAGCTAATGAGATTCATTGTTGGGCCTGAGGGGATTTTTCGTCCCGTAGCCACTTCTCCAATGTGGTTGTTCTGATTCTGGAGGTCGTCCGCCTCGTCATCCTCGACCATTGACCCATAAGTTGAAGTGGTCGGGATCGTAGTAGGGCCAACCGCCATAACAGTATGGCTCCCCAATTCCTTCATTTCCTGACTCCTGTAAATTTCTTCAACCGTGGTTTGTGGGTTTGGCGTCGAAAAGCTCTTGAGCGTCTGTTTTAGAACGGAGGAAATGCTATGCGGTGGTCTGTAGACGGGGACAAGGACGGAGGCGGAAACGCCCTCTTCTGTGGTCCCACGAAATGTGGAAATGGTGGGTCGACCAGTTGGGAATCGGGTACTACCTGAATATAAAAAAATAACGTAGACAACATTGGAAAAAAACGTTCCTCAATTGTCCTCAATTTATCAACTTACCAGCACGAACTTTGCTTTTGTCATCAGCTGAACTTTTCGAGGGAATACGGGGACTGAAGGTGGGACTAAAGGAAATTGAAGTGGGCTTTGCAGTTGTCGTGGTCGCCGCAGTATATGTTTCGGTTGTCCCTTCGGTAGTTGTAGCCTCTGTGATGCATTCAGCAACTGTGGTTGGTCCGACCACTTCGTACAAGGCTCCTCCCCCAGTTTCAAGCACGACCGGATACTTGTCATCGGCAATGGTTGGACGCGAACTTTGAGTGCCGGGGGAAGTGACCTCCTTGGGCTCACTTGACTCCACTTTACCATCGCCATCTGCCAAACAGAAAAAAAGGTTAGAGTTAGCAGTGTTTTATACAATTCATTTAAATAAAATACTGCGCAATGCCATCTCACCTAAGTTTTGTTCCACCTGGGCGATGTGATCCTTGCCAAACAAATTGGGATGACCTTCGACCGGGCTTTCTTCCCCCTGTCGGCTGTCCTTTTGGAATGAGGCTGCAGTTGACGCCGCCAGCGGTTTGGGCTTAGCTTCCAGGATTTTTGACCATTTGAGCATGACCGGTTTTGCCAAATAGGATTTGGGTCTACTTTCTACCACATTTTCCGTTGTTGACTTAACCGTTGTTGTAGGTTGGGTATCCACCACTGACTGAACCTCTTGTCCATAAACCAGAGTCCTCTGCGGTGGGGCCTGGAGCCCCTGTGGAAACTGTTGGTTGAACCAGTACATGGAGGAGGGATCCTGAGAAGGATAGTAGAAAATGTAAGGGTTCTGTCCACCATTTCCTCCAGATGACAATGCTCCTTCTTGGTTTTCTATTCCAGTAGTCTGAACGAAAAATTGCCCCTGGAATTGCCCTTGGCTGTCCTCGGAGGGCACTTGTGTTCCTCCTACACTCCCGTCAGACTGTCTTGGTGGTGGTACGGCCCATTGTTGCGTATTCTGACAGTTGACTACTGACTGGTCACCCGATCCCTGATTCTCATTGGCCGTAAGTACTGGTCTTATGGCCGATTCCTGTTGGATGGTATATACAGGAATACTTTTCCGTTGCTCCGCCTCTGAATCCGCATCTGTGACTGTTTTTAGTGAAAGAATTTCCGAATTTCGACTACTCTGGATTTGAATTTGTTTTCCTGAGTTGAGGTCAAAGGCTATTGGTCTCAGGAGCCGGGAGTTGGTGGGTGGAGGAGACTGGTCATCTACGACGGGGACGCTGTTGACGTAGATGGTGTTCTCCTTTGGCGAAGTCCGTGTGGAAGAGGTCAAGTGATGTTGGTGGGTAAGGAGGGAAGTCGTCTGGGCGTGCTGGAGCGCGGACACTACGGAGGGTGGGAGTGGGTCGTACTGGAAGTACGTTGGAGACTTCCCATCAAAAGAGTTGTCATAGCCAGTTCCATAAGGTTTGTACTGCTCCCGCTCACCTTGTTCACTGATCCCCCCTGACGATGATGGACCGACAATGAACAATGGGGATTTTGAATTTGCCAGTTCGGATTCCGGAATTGGGATCGGAATGGGGACTGCGTAGGATTTCGTATGTTTCTTCCCCTCTGACGTCCTGTCACCGTTTCGATCGCCTTGCTTACTAAAGAGGTGCGTAATCTCGTATTGCGTCGCTGGAACAATTTCATAGTTTCCATACTGGCCTGGTGGCCTCTGAGCCTCCTCCTCCTCCTCCTTTCCAGGATTTTCTAATGGCTGGGCACCCTTGGTTCCAAAGTCGTTGGTCTGGTCCATTGCGAATGGCTGACCGGTGCTGGAATCGCTGGAAGGAGTGGATTTGCCCTTTTCCTCATGTTGATAATTCGGCATTTGTTCTCTAGTTTGCGTGTTGATGGAAGGCTGGGCCACTTCATCCGTCTGGACAATCCCCTTCTGCCCCACTGGAACGACAAATTGCTGTGTGAATTCTGTACGTTGAGGTTCGTCCACAAATCGATAGCTCGGTTGAATTCGTAGGAGATTCGGGATAGTGATGGGCTGACGCGGCGGATCCCCTGAGGTGCTAAAGTCGGACGAAACTTGAAACGAGTAGTCCTGTGCCAATTGTTCCTCGTTTGACGGGAATGAAACAACGGAAGACTGATGTACGTGATTGTTTCCGGAAGGTCCTAATTCTACCGTGGCCTGTCGAGGCGGGAATACCACTTTCTCTCCGCCCGATTTCGTTTCTTCGTCAATGTCGTTGTTTGTCCGAACTTCTGTCTGCTTTGACTCCTCTTCTCCATATGTCGTGAAAAGTTGACCCGTGATGCGCGGAGGAATGTAAGTGGGCGGTGGCCCCGTTGGTTTTGATGAATCAATTTCCTGGAATGCGACTGGTGGTCTGTATGTAGAGGAAGGTTGAGGTTGCGGGGGTGCATAGGGCCGTGCCGGTGGAATTGGCCGCTGCGGCGGTGGCGAGTAGTCCGAAATTCCATGGAAACTATTCCCTTGACCATAGCCTTGTTGCGACTGCTCACGTCCTGATTGCTGACCTGTGCCCTGATTGTTGGATGCTTGAGGGACCTGCTGCTCTGGGACTCTGTACTTGTTGTGTTGTGCAGGTTCAAAGAACTGGGGCCCATGTCCTGGTTTTGGCGACCGTTGGGGTGGGAATGTTGGTTGCTGCTGCTGGATTGGTTGAAAGAAGTGGGGTTGCTGAGGTTGATACTGCTGCTGGGTGGGCTGGAATTTGTAGCTTCCCTGAGGTTGTAGAAAGTGGGGCATGAACTGGGGTGGTGGTACCTTGTAGTTTGGCACCGCATGGAGCGGAATTTGATTGATGGTAACTGTTCCCGACGGTCCTGCATTTGAGGATAGGATTGGCAGTTTGAAACTTTGCGGGGTCTGCGGCTGCTGCTGGGGGTGATACCCCTGAGGTGGGCGTGGTGGGAGTGGGACCATGAACTGTGGCGGGTGCATGTGCGTATGCTCTTGGTATACCAAATTGGCTGGTTGGATTTGATAGCTTTGTTGAGCAGCCAAAATCGTTCCAACGGTAATCGGCTGGATATTCTTGGGATGGTCCCGTGGTGGGAAGAAATTCCCTTGAGGTTGTCTAACCGGGAGTAAAAGTGTTGGCGGTTGATTAAATGGTGGAGAATTGCTACCGTACAATCCTGGTGGTGGCCTCCGATTGGTTGATGGAAATTGTTCGGGCTTGTAAGAAATCGGCGGCGGCTGAGCATAGCCTGAGCTCAATGAACTTGCAGAGGGAACCCTTGGTACGTCACCTGATCCTTGTTGCTGCTGCGACGGCGCCGGTTTTTGAAGCTTTGGGTGTTCATATGGAAGGACGATCGGACCGCCAAACTTGGGCGGTTCCTGTGGTGGCTTACCCTGAGCGCTTGGTGGGGCGTCGCTGTTGAGTGGAGAGCCAAATTGAAATGCGTACGGTTTTCGGTTCCCATCATGTCCGTTTGGTCCAAGTGCATTGATGATGACCGTATTCCCAGGCTCTTTTGTCACTTCTAGATGTTGGTGGACCGGATACTCGTTGGCAGGGGTAAAAAATAGTGAATTTTGAGCTTGTGGAGGTTGCTGGTGCGGGGGTCTGCTGTCTTCTGGTTTTCTGCCCTCTGTGATTGGCGGTTGGGGTGGGATTGCTGACCCTGTTCCTACTGACCCAACGATTGTCTGCTCTTTCCCTGCAACTGGGGTCCATGGAAAACTTCCACAGGCGAGGCAAAGGGAGTCGGGTATTTGGAAATTCTGGTTCTGATTTTGGTTCACTCCTTCGCCATTGATGGTGTTGGTAGTACGGGGTCTATTGATAATTCGAAAGGGCGGTTGGTCGTCAACCACACCCACTTGACCTCTGGCCGAGGACGAGGGGTCACTCCTTGGAAACTGCCTTCGGATGAATGGGGGGAAAAAGAAGGATTCTGCGGATTGACTTAGTAGGAGGTATAGCACAACGGAAATCCAAGAAATCTGGAAAAGGTTAAAAAAATATAGTTTTAATTCATTGATCTCAACTTTTAATTATTACTGAATGTAATGTAATTTAATGCGTTTTGCAGTAAAAAGTTATTGAACTTCGTTGTCGATATTTAGGAAACGCACGCATAATATTTTCGCCGAAATTCTACTCAAGAGTCTACTGGGTGACATTCCCCATGATGGAAGTGAGCATGAAACACCTTCAGCGCCTGCGTCGTCTCATATATGTCACCATTTGAACTTGTACGTGGAGTGGACCCACTTTAAACTCATTATGCCCCTGGTTAATGAATTGAGGATGGGTGCAGAAGTTTTTCTAGGAGTGGCGGAAGGATACATGTGAATGATCTCCCCAATTGGACAAGTTAACCCACTAAACTTGACCTAAACATTGTGGTAGTGGGTTCTAAAAATAGCTGACTGACTCTGGTCCTCTGACTCCACCCACCCCCTTCGGAATTTTCAAATTCGCAAGCGTCCTCGGACGCCATACCTCAATTTTGAAATAATGACGTATGGACAGAAATAAATAGTAGTCCTTATTAGAATTTACATAATTTCATCTTCCCCCTCCTGAGAAACGTGATGTGGATTTAATGGAAGATTTGTTAGAAAGTTGTCCGTTGTTCAGGGAATGATCAATCGGTCTGATCAGTTCCAATCACACAAAGGGGGGATTGGGGTTCATAAAATAACTGACTGAACGCCGAATGGAATTAAGAGAGGTGAGAACAATCGGTTCCCAGAGTCAAGAGCCTCAATCAATCAATGCTTAAGGAAGATTTCATACAAAGTGTCCCAACCATCATCTCATCTTCCAATGGAATTTTTCAGTCTCCTTAAGTCTTTTAACCAAGGAAAGGATTTCACTCATTTAACATTCATCAATCCTCACTACAACCCTCTTCACGAACAAGGATGCGACTCTTAAAGAACCATCCCGCGAGAAAATGCACAACGTATCAATTTAGAAATTGCACATTATTGCCATTTTCCATTCATCCGCCACTTCCAAGAGATTAGGTTGAGGAGGGATAAAATCTTGAACAAAAGAATAAGGAAAATGAACCCATCTCAAAACTATTTATCGGCAGAAGCAAGCGCATCATTAAATTTCGGTCGTAAATTGGGTGAAGATGACATTTTAAGCGGTCGTAAAAATAAAGAGGTACAAACGATGACGT
The DNA here is from genome assembly GCA_034694825.1 of Anurida granaria. Classification (NCBI taxonomy): domain Eukaryota; kingdom Metazoa; phylum Arthropoda; class Collembola; order Poduromorpha; family Neanuridae; genus Anurida; species Anurida granaria. Next base: position 6,837 of record JAQIWD010000636.1, read on the forward strand.
TAAAATGTCACACAGGTGCGCCGCCTCCTTTACTTGGGCAAAGGAGAGGAGACTAACGGTGAGAAAGTAAGAGTAACTGTCTCAAATTTCAAATTTGAGCGCCGTTCTGAGGCGGTGTTGGAGTGAATTTTGATTGGTAGTATGGAAGTGATGCTGACGCAAGCGTAGTAGTGGAGAAAGGTGAAATTGAGACTCATAGGCGGATCTGGCTCGTACGCAGAGGGGTGGGAGGGTGCGGAATTCGACCCAGAATCTTCATCCTGCTGGTGACAAAGTGGTGGTGGATGAGTCTCTAATTAGCCAAAATCTGCTAATTATTCGGATTGGGTAAATGTGTCAAGTGGTGTTTGTTGGATTTCTTCTTCCTTTATAAGCAATTAACACCCGCCCGTGAATAAGGCAGGGCTCTCCCGCCCCAGAAACTTGGCCCAGCAATTTAGAACCTTGAGCACGTCTAGGATCCCTGTAAGTACACGGAACGACGGCGTCCTCGGACTTCCTCCTCCTTTCTTCTGTCAAGCGAAACGCTTTGGAAATCCAAATCACACATCTTGGCTTTGCATAATAGACGTGAGAATGGCTAAAGATGTATTCTATGGATGCTTCGTCCTCCCTTTTTAACTCTTGCCTCTAAGACAAGCAATTCCATCAGAAACTGAACTCCCTTGCCAGAATAACTTGACGGAAAACGACGAGGACACGACGACACGACAGAGGAGGTCCCGCCTGAACCCAGTGAAAGATGACAATTGGAAAAAAAATACACTTTCAGTCTCATGGTCCTGATTCTTTTTTTATGCTGAATGAGTGTGACCATTATTCGGTTGTAATGGACCACTTTAAGAAATCCTCACTTCCTGCCGAGTTGCACAGTTGGAGGTCCTGCGCATGTCTCTTTCCGTTCTTAATGAGTCCATTAGGGGGATGAAGTGGAAAACAGTCAATTGGAAAAGCTTCGTTTTCTGAATCCCACGCACTTTTCTTCCCGATTGATGAAGCTGAATTAGGTTTTCACAAAGTTTAGATGCAACTCTTGGATAACCAAAAAGACAAAGTACGGGAAATTGCGCATGCGCCACTGACACACCCATCAAAACTGACCTGCGCAATTTGGTGAAAGAAAAACTAGCAGAAATTAGGAATTCACGTGCAAATTCTAAGAGGGTCAAGCATCTACGCGCTGTTTTCTGCCCGCCGGGTAGATTTTTTTTTACAAATGTGCTCATGTCACGTGACCTATTGATCTCAGTTTTAAATTCTTAATTGGATTAGTCCTAAAAAGGGGCAGGATTTAACGTAATGACAGAATTGAACAAAGTGATCCTTATTGAGTGTCCCCAATAGGAACTGTGTGTGTCTGATTGTTTCCTATTTTGTATGGACCAATTAGGCCTAACCTTTCCTCCATCATCGATTAGAATCTAATGACCCACTTCAATCACCCCCACTGGGAATTTCTTAGATTGAACACATCAAGGAATTAATTTGAATTAAAATTAAAGGGAAAACGTTAGTAGTGTAATGGTGGGAAACGTTTAACTGCGCGTGGAGGGCGTGACAGAAAAATGGTTTTAGGAAGAAGAGGACTAGCACTAAAACTATGTCGGCTGTGGAATTTGCAAAAAGGTGGGAAATGTAATCAATTACCGCCATCGTGAGGGGTAGTGTTAATTTGGACTAATTTAGGACAAATTTAAGCCCTGTGGTCCAGTTTGGTCTCAAAATAGTTAACCGGAATAAAGTAAATGTGTAAATTGCATTCTATTTGTCTTTGGATGGCTAATTGCGATTCGTGATTGAGTAGTCCCAGTAGTCTTCTTTATTTAGCAGGGAGAATGGAAGGGTAAGACAAGGATGAGGTTTCATTTTAGCCTGATTTTGAGCATTATCTAATTATTCCTCATCATCACTCTTCCGTGCTCACCCAAGGTGAGAGGACTGACACCTGACAGCTTGTCACGCCGTGCCCTACCAGTGTCTAAGCTTGAAATTTTCCAATCGGCCCATGCGCACAAGTACCAAAGAAACCAATCCGACTTACCACCACCATTAATAAAGTTTACGAATACTTTCCCTGCCTACAAAGATAGAGTGGGAACAATCCCAAAACTTATTGGAAAAAGGGAAGATCAGAATGGAGAAAGTTCTCGTGCCAATTAATCAAATCACTACAATTTGCTTCTGAAAATTCAATCTCCCTCCCGTCAGTCCCTTTGCACTAATTCCCTAAAGCTCCTTTTAACTAATGAAAAGGCGTGAGGAAGTGGGGGAATGTTGACAAGTTAATTCCTACTTGGTGTTTCTTTTGTAAATTTGAGGACTTAAACCTCTTTTTCTTCCTAGGATGAAAGATATGAATGACTTTGGCACATTTTCTCCAACAAAAGAATTAATAAGGGGGTTCTGATAGTAATAAAAAATGATGAGACAGATTCAGCTCTTTTCAGGTGATTGTTGCTGGTAATTCCTGAATGCGGCTCTGGGTCAGCAAGTTGTGAGCTCCTACTTATGCAACTTCTGTGGGACCTTTACCTCGAAGATCACTTTTACTTTTCTTCGTCTTCCTGAAATGTGGTAAAACGAGTTCCCTTTCCTTTCGACGCCCACGCACCCTTTTCCTTTTGAGAAAAGAAACTGGATGCGACTGAGGATGATAGGACTCGTGTAGGCCCCGGGTCTCAATAATGAGCCTGGTTCCAATTCCAGCTAATTCTGATTGGCAGAGAGAGTGATGATGATATTTTTCTATTGTTCTTCCAATAACAACGACTTGATTAAGACAAGAAGAGACATGATTGAGCCTATGGATTGGTCATTAAGCACCCATTGGCTCTGCCAATGAAATACACTCACTGCCAAAGGAGCACGGCGCTAGAAACTTTAATGAAGTCTTTGTTGACACTCAGCGGAAAGCGGAAACTGAGGGCTCGGAATAGGAATCCACTAATCGACTAAAAAGACTAGAATATGCACACTTTCCACACCTGTCCATAAGGGACAGACACCAGTAATCACATCAACCCCTTGCAACGCATGTAAGTAGTCATGCGAAATTCTCATCATTTCTCACTTTCCTTTCAGTCAAGTGTCAAGAGCACGCTGGTGGTCTTTTCATGGGTTCATCGCAAAAAGCAACAACACTCAAACTTAAAGGCCAAAAATGGTATTTGGTAAATACTGTTTTTTTCTACAATGTAACTGCAAAGGAAGTTTCCAACTAATGAGTCAATTTGTTTAAATTACATCAGAATTGTTCCTTACCTTCCTGGGCTCCATTGCTCTGGTTCTACCCGAAGATCTCCGGAAACTGACACCCGAACCACAAGCACTGAACAAAGGAAGTCAAGTTTTCACAATTCCAAAAGCGTTGGTCAAAACCGTAGGCACTTTTGACAAGAATTTAGAAGTAAGTGATGGTACGCCAAGTAAGTGCCCGATGCGCGTCTTTGTGGGTCCTTGACGGGAAGGATGATAAAGGGAGACTGGACTGCGGATAGAAGATGCGTCGAAGACATCCGCCGGAGAGTGCAAGTGGGTTTTGGGAAGATGAAGTCGAGGCTTAAAAAAGGAGCCACCCAGGCCCAAGTCCCCCTGCTGAATCCACAGGGGAACCAAACCAACTGCTGACCCACATTCCCCCACGGCAACCACGCCACAACAATCATACCCAGCACACCCAACAATAATCCTACATGGACCAAACATAACAATTCACAAAATCATCTTACGGACGAACATCTTCCTCAAATAAAAATAGTCATAATCCATTACGAAAATATGCTCGCAAGGTTTTCTGGTTAAACAATGCGCACCTAAAACGATTCCAGTTTTGCCCAAAATCCAGTAAACGGGCGATGGCATTGGGGTTGCGGGCCTCGAAGCCGCCGCAACATGAATCCAATCCAGTTTAACATGAAAGGGTACTTGGATGTTACTTGTCCATAATTGGATTTTTGCGTCATCCCTTGCAGGGCTTTGGCGTCCCTTGGGCAGGGAACCCTTTGATATTGTCCGTCCTTCCTGGAAATCTACCGAAGAGGGCGGATTTTGGTTTTCTCCGCTGCTGGAAATCAAACCGAATCGGCCTTCTTCAGTATCCAGAGATCAGATCTTGTAAAAAGGTAGGATTCAGGAGAGAAGGTCATGGAGAGAGCTGAAAATGGGCAAAATGGATTTTGGTACGAATCGGAGGGTAACACCCCGGAGCGTTCCCTAGTCAATGAAGTCTACCTACCGTCGATTACACTCTTAAACGGAACCGAAGGATAATCACCACCTCCATCTTCTGCAGGATAAATGAATGGAAGGGAGGTGTGGAAGAGATCATTCCAAAACCTTTTCTTTGCTCAACATCTTTTGAAAAAAAAAATCTTTTCAAGTGGAAATCATCTTTTTTTTGGAATTTTGGAAAAAACCTTCCAGCTGAACTCTTATATTAAATGAAAGGAAGCCAAGTTTATTTAACGTTTCTTCCGAAATTGGCCATTGGGACTAGTCTGTTCCTTTGAAATAAGGTGGGGGTAAGTGCCCTTCCAGTCCACTTTTCTCCTTATTGTTGTAATGGATCCGATGATAAATGGCAGGCATTTTTATCTGGTCTGGAACTTGGTTCCCAAACCCGTTTCTCCATCTTTACCTTCACCTCCGCCTATTTTCTGCCTTGGGTGAAGGGAATTCTTAACGCTGTGCTGACTTTTCATTGATTCAGCCTGTCTGGGCTGGACGGGAAACAAAAGACGCCCACCTCCACCTTGGCAGCAGCAGCGATTAGAGCAAAAAAAAAATCAACTCACGGATCAAAGTCAAAGTCATGAAGAAGAAAAACTGGATTTCGGTCTGGAACTCGGCTTGGGAAATCATTAAATCAGGGAACTTAATCTTCAATGAATAGGAAACTGGATAAAACGTCCTGTTCACCAGTTTCCAGTCCTTGCTGGACTCTTCACTTTTTATGATCCCTTGGGCTGAATTATCTTTGGCTACAAAATGAAAGATCAGATCACTGGTTTTGGTTTTGTTTCTTACAAGGGCCACTTCCGGAGTCTCCTTTTTTTACCCCCTTCAGCCCACACGTGTGGCTGCTGAAGAATGAGCCTCGGGGGTAAGTCGAGCTGAGCTGAACATAGGCATAGCCCCTCGTTCTACCGTGTACTTTGCCAGGTCTTCATCCCAATTGTTCCTCCTCTGGAGTCATTTACATGCAGACAACATTACGAAGTTCGTCCCGGGAGAATTTGGGCAAGGATCCTTTGAACGCTTTCAAGGGAAGGGACTTGGGGTCCAGCGGAAAGGGCGCTGGGGCCCGAATTCACGCCATCAAAATGGAAATGAATCTTGATGCCAATGATAGTTTTGAAAAATTGATACAAATCATAGATCAAGATGGACCAGAGGAGAACAATGGGATGCATCACACTTTCAATTTGATGCATCACAATCACTTCATCTCTTAATACTTGCGTGTTATGGAAAGACTTTCCGTGACGGATCCCATTCAGAAAACAAACGAGGCGTTCGTGCTCCCTATTTCATGGAACCGGGGAACGAATTTTAGTTAATTCCGGACGTTTTTCTCTCCATCAAGTTAAATCATCCCATCAAATCAGGAGCCGCCATGGAAAAAAAAAGTTTCAGCAGAAGATTTTTCAAGTTCATTCTTGAAAAAGTGGACCTTGCTCGCCTCGCCAAGAAGTTAGAATACGCTACTTTCACTTTCCCAAGTGAGTGTGAGGATGACCGTAAAATGCCGGCGGCGGGAGTGTTTGTTTTTAGTATACGTGAGTGTCCTTTGTTTTGAGTTTGGTGGGTCGCAATTAGAGATTGATACTTTGGGAGGATGGGAAAATGAAGGCGGTCCACAAGATGACATCTGAATGTCTAATAGGGAAATAATAAATGGTATTGATTCAGACGAAAGTAGGCCTGTCAGCATTCCTATCTCATTCACACACTCACGTCAACCTCCCTTTGTCTCCCTTACTAACAATCAAAAATGGGAAAAGGATCCATCATTACTTTCCTCCTCTACATACAATCCCATACAACCACGTACTCTCTCCCAGGTCAGAGGGCACTTAACTAGGAGGTCACTGACCTCAAAACAACGACAAGAGGTCCCACTCCTTGTGCCAAGGGGGCATGAATCCTCAGGGAAAAATGCATCCATTTGGACCCACCAATTAAAAACACAAATCGGAAAGTAGAAAAATCCAGTTCGGGCCTATGGTTTGGGGAGAGGCAGCTAATTTTCCAAGGTTCTCCAGTGCCTTTCAGCAACTTTGGGAAAAATAAAAGGAACCGAAAGAGGAGGAACATAAAGACAAAGGAAACTACTTGAGAATGACTTCGGCCCCGTAGCAACAGGCACTAACTTCCAATTTTATGATCTTGAGTCCAGGGACTGGACAACTTCACTGCCAGCCGTACTGGAAGGACATGACAGTTCCATTTAAGTTTCCCATTAGAATTCCAACAACTTGATTCCTTGATGGACTGACAGTATGCAAGTTCCAAAGGGAACTTGCACTCCCAGGGAGTGCTGGGATGATGCTGGGAACTGGACGCTTCTGAAGTTGTCTTGCTAGGATCCATGCGGAGATGGGCAAGCGACGTCATGCATCCTCTGCCAGTTCCTTATGAGAGATTAAGCTCGTTTGAAAGGATGTCAGTACTAGTGTGACTGTGGATTGTCGCCGCTGCCGCCGTGACAGGGAAAGGAAACTCTCTAAAACGGTGACAAAGCTCCACTACACGACCACAACGACCGAAGAAGGGAAACAAATCACGCCACACTAACCGACTTTACGTGATGGTAAATGTTCACATGTTGGCTCAGGCCCCGCCAAAGTCCAATAACAGGTCCCTCCATTTCTATTAACAAAAACTACTGTTTAATCTTCTAATTCGGAAGCTATTAAAATATTAAAGGAAAACTAAAAACAGTCGTCGAGAAATAGAGATGAGGATGAGGAATATGGAGGACCAACTTTCTCATTTGTCGTGAATGAAATGACACGGCACGACTCGTCACCGGTGGTCGCCCGGAGGCGTTCGGGTGATTTCGTTGCTCTTTCTATTTTAGTGAAAAGACCCTATGAAGGATTAGGAAGAGCGTGCGTAATAGCTTGTGGAGGAGGTTGCTTGAGAACAATACCATTAAATAATTCCATTTAGTGTCCATACAAAGGTGTGACCTAATTAGGGACAAAAAAATCCCATTGGTGGTTATCTTTGGACCAAAGGAGTAACGATGACTCTGGGTGACCACCATTGGCGTAATTTGCGGTTCTCTTTTGGTGTCTGTATGTTTACCTGAATGAATTGGCAAGTATCCTTTTGACTCTTTGACCAGACTGATTAAGCAGTAGCAATTTCTTTTTACTTTCATTTTACCATCATGAATAGGTTAGATGGAGTTGAAGGAGGATGGTGAATTAATTGGGATTTAGTGACAGAATTCACCTGTGCTAACCTACCTGGAATGTTTGATGATGAGGTGTCCTCATGGGGAAGATGCGTTGAAGGGAATACCAATTGGACCTGAATCCTCAAGGAAATCTCACTTTCTGACGTTGTGGATTTATTTCTATTGTTGTACATTGGGCTTGGCGCTTCCCGATCCCTTCTCTGTGTCAATAATCCTCAGTCATTCATTATTCATTTATTTCACTTCAGCCTTTATAATACCAGGAGGAAGCAAATTCGATTCGTCTTGACACACATTCTTGCCAAATGGACCTAGAAATGTCACTTGCGCATCCGCAAAACAAGCTACAATGCATGTTTTCGCACCCTCTGACCCTGCATTAGTTTAAGACCAAACAAAGACGGGGATGATTTCATAATTTTGGAAAAGAAATGGGGAATGATGAAGAAGCAACGGGTGGTTTCAACAAACAACAAAATTTTATTCCGACATTTCCAATTTAAGTTTTAATTGTTTACCAGTCGGCTGGTTTTGTTTCCGCCGTGTCCGGGATAGGAGCGACAGGAGGAGGGGTCGGGGTCAAATTGTAAATTCGGATCATGTCCTCTGCCATGGACTTGACTGCTGCAAAGGTTTCGACTCCGGATGGAACGATCTGATTGGGTGGCAGAAGGAAACCGTCCTTCCCAGTGTCACGGAGTTCTAAGCAGTACGAGTAAGCGATGTCAGCAATTCCCTTTGCGAAATCCTCAGATCCACCAGCAGCTGCGTCTGGAATCATCATGTCATGTCAAAGATTATAACCTGATTTTTGCAAATTTGTAAATTTTACAACTGAGCAGAATTACAGAGGAGTTCAGGAGAGGGTCCCACGTCAAAGTGGGTTCCGTATACGGACTCTAGGGCTGCCGCTGCCTTGTTTGCAACTGCCATCTAACGTTAGAGTATTTTGTAATTGATTTTTAAGTTAAACATTGGCGTTTGCGCTCTTACCAGTTGGTCGTGGTCATTTACGCGAACTTTGTCAAATCCCCAAGGTAAAAATAACATCTAATAAAGAATCCACCTCCAATTAGGTTCCTAGAATCTTATGTGGCTTTGAAATTGACCTTATTACCTGGGAGTAGGAATGGAAAGTTAGGAAGAGCTTGAACCGGCTCTTCAGTTCAGGTTTCAGAATGAAATTTTGAACAGATGAGATTTCGATTTCAGAAGCCGGTTTCGGACCACGGTAGATGTCGGAGCAAGGGTTGTTTGATGTTCCCTTCCCTGGAAAAGGTCAGAAGTAGAGTTCATTCCAAGCTAAAGTGCGCCACCTTACCTCCCCACATGTACTCAAAGTTTCTATTCGGATCTGCCCCTTTGCACTTGAAAAATGAGGCTAGGAATCCTTCCGAGTCGGACCGCGTCTTTCGCCACATGCGCTCCGTAGTGTGGGAATATTCGTATCCATCTGGATTCACGTTAGGCAGGAAGTACCAATCAAAAATGTCCACGAGGGGAAACTTTCGGTCTTGTGCAGTACTTTGGATGAGTTCATTTGCCATGAAGGTGACGACCGCCGGGGAGATCCATTCCCTGTACGACAAATTCCCACGCGTGTTAAGGCGCCTGCGCCTGGTACGGGGATGAAAAGAACAAATGACCTCGGATTAAAATACTTACCTAGCATGGATACCTCCGTCAATCCAGATGATTGGTTTCTGTGAGGATGGGCCACCGGTGGAAATTCGGAGGGCATTCATTGGTCGACCCTCAAAACTCTTCCCGACATTGGCAAGGGTCACAAAGTCATACGTAGAGGTCAATGACTCCATCCAATTGTTGATCTGAAATCGTCTTCTGATTTTAGCTTCTTATCCCAAATAACTTAAGGTTATGAACAAGTGACAGGAAATGATACTCACGGTTTCGAGTCGATGGTAAGTATCCCAACTCATGATCGATGACTGTCGAACCAGCATCCCACGCTTTTCTTCATCAATTGAACTGCAAAAAGGTGAAGTGAGAAGGGTTAACTAGATTACTCCCGAAATTTCTAGAAATGGCGTCAGTTTGAGTTAGATTAAAGAACTTACTTTTTGAGATTATCAATCATGATTTCATAAGGAATTCCGAGGCTAGTCAGGAGGACTTTAGTGTTGGTGACTTGTTCGGGACAAATCATAATGTCCGTGGGTCTTATTCTACTTGGGGCGCTCCAAAAATCAAAGTTTTCTCGAATGAAGAGTCGCTGGATGACATCGTAGGTGGAACCTGTGGTGGCATTGACCCGTAGTACTTGGTACCCTTCGTAGGACCTTTGTCCCTCTTTGGATTTCAAGTTGGAGAAGAGGCAGGCTAGAGTGGGCAGGACGGCAGTGAGCGGGTTGACCAAATTTGACCCCACGAGTGACTCCATAGTTGTCAAGGGAGGCTGACACTTTTTTGTCTTCTACACGCCTCCTGTCACCTTCGTTTTATCCCTTTTGAAGTGGCTAAATTATTCCAAAATCCCAGCAAGTGTTCCAGGAGACTTGGGTAGGAGGGAATCGTTTTTTTATTATTCATGCATTTTCACTTAATTACAAAAGTCCACACCTGTATCCAATTTACTCGTGTTGCACTCCGTTTTTAATCCTTTTTTGACAAATGTGGGAAACTTTTTAGTAATCATTACATCTACATCTGCCTTCCGAATGCAAGTATAATGAATGAGCACTTTATTAATTAACCTTGAAAGGTTCTCTCACCCCATTTTCTGGGACCAAATCTCTCATGGAATTCTTAAGCGAAAATACAAATTTTAAGAATGCTTTCTCTATGATTTTTGAAAGTGAAATGAACGTCCATGAGACACTCTGGTGGGAGAAAGTCGAGGTGTGGTTACATCCTAAGGTTAGATGAGTTCTCCTTTCAGAAGATAGGTGGAGTCCATGAGTTTTTATGGGACGCATATTTGTATCCCCCACGTTCCATATTTCCGCGTGGAGACGTGCTACTCGACTTCCAACGGTCGTTTGGGAATCACGTCGCATCATGTCTAGCTGGACTCAATTCCAAGACTCGATAACGGAATTGCTCATAACTGTTCATTGTTCATTGGAACTGTAATTGCATTTATGAATGTATAAAAGTTTATTTAAATTTTACAATTCTCTGGGTAGAATTCATTAAATCGAATTGCAAAAATTGTCTCCAACTTGGTTGGCTTAAATTTAAAATTATTGAGATTTAAGGATTTGAAATGTGAAAAATTCAGCTGAGTCGACCCGCTATTTGAATCTCGTTAGATGGACGGAGTGGTGAGGACAAGGTGGGATGGAAGAATTTAAAGTAAGTGAGCATCAGAAAGATGGCGGCGACGAAGAGAGCGTAATGTCCAATTAGAAGCGAAACTGAGACTGAGCCCTGGTCCAAAGATGGGAGAACGTTGGAGAGGAAGAGGGAAGTCAGGAGCATTGATGAATTTTCCAGGAAACAGAGGAAGTAAAATGCAGCAATTTTCCATTTTGTTTTTCCGTCCAATCGAATGTTGTAAAATGTAAAAATGTGGATCATAACATCAATCAAAATTATGTAAAAGGGAATCCCATCGTCTCTTTCCGCCGCCGCAGGAGTTTCAACTGCTCCTTCAGCCTGTTTTTCAACTCCTCCATAGACTGGATTATTTACAGACTGCCGTTTTCCTTTGAGCGAGTATTCGTGCCTCCTCAATTTTTTGCCATTTGATCCAAAGCCACATCAACAGGGCATGAACGAAGACTCCCGAAACCATCCATATTGGAAAAGTAGCACCAAATACTGACATGGCGAGTATTCGAGATCCTGCAATTGAATGATTAATTAATTAATAACCAAAGTGCTTAAAATGCATTAGAAATCCCACCATTCCAGCATAGATGCCACAGGAAATGAAAGATTAGGCCGCCAATGGACATTTTTGAAGCGTGCTCGTCACGAATCCTCATGGCGCGGACGTGACCGGTCATGCCGTAAGCCAAACTCAAGGCGGAGAACAAAATTGACAATTTCTGCATACTGACTGTAAGAGAAAAGAACTTAAATTAGTTACTTCGTTTTAAGTGTTTCTGAGAGTAAAGCCGATTCCAGTGCACTTACGTCCAAAAAACCAGTTGGTCTCATTGGCACTGGGACCAAAGGCTGCATTTCACCACAAGGCAATCTTCACTTTGCAATTTGCACTCTGCACTTTTCAAATTTTGAAAAGTGCAAATGCAGAGTGTTCCACCAAACCA
>JAQIWD010000637.1:0-18498 GCA_034694825.1 Anurida granaria
TTAAAGTTGTCGGACAGGTCAGACAAGGGGCGATCGTGGGGAACGTAGTCCTGGGAAAGTCCAAAGGTATGGAGCTGGGTAGCCGAATTGTAGTTCCCATTCTCGTACTATGACGTGTCTTGCAAATGTCAGAGATGCGTCTGGGATTTTGGAGCTTTGGCGTAGTCGTTGAGGTTATGCGAGTACTGGGCTTCTGAATCCGACCCGGTCCCACTATAGACATCGTGAGCATGCTGTTGGTACGTGTTCCAAGCGGGGTACTGGGAGTCACGGTACTGTGTCTCGTAGTTATTGGAATTGGTGGATCCACTTTTGTAAGTGTCGCCAACGCGGTCACCGTTGCTGGAGGATTCGATTGTAAATTCTATCCCGGGATTCGCATCCGATAGGATCTTGAGAGGATTTGTATGGATGCTGTCAGCCTTTGTGGCACTGCTTGTGGAATCTGATTGGTTAGGGTAGAATTGATTGAGACTGTTGGCCGACTGCTGCTGTCGTCGGATTCCGCTAAAATCGCTGCTGGACACTGGAGCGTCCTTCCGCCGCGGGACGAGACCGCCACTGTGCCGGTACGCATCCGGCGATTTATCCCAACCTCCCAACTGCGTTGTCTTTCCAACACCGGCTGGTGCGTCCTGGAGACTGTGGACGTCTCCCGGGTAGGAAAGTTGCTCCGGATCCAAGTGCGACTGCGTCTTGTCCAACGAGTTCATTCCTGCAAATACGACGGTAAAGGTATAAAAACAGCACGTAAACCCAAAGCTCTGGTCAATATTTCAAGCGATCCAAATTATCATCTACTGGCAATTTAAGGAGGCCTGGAAGGAAAGCAGCAGAAAACAGATTCATCGGCGCCCAATCCCAGCTTGAAATTTGCACTCACCCAGAGGGTCGTAGTTGTATTTCATTGCAAAAGTATTCATCCCACTGTTGTAATTGGCTGCAAAAGGGTCAAAGTTCCATGGATCATCAGTGAAGGAATGACTCGGCCTAACCTATCAATTTTATTGATTTTCATCAAATGCATTTAGCGAGCCAAAATTGCCACTATTTCTTGGGATTTCCCAAAACCCCTTGCACTACACTGCTAAACAATGTGTCCAGAGCGTGTTTTCATCAAAAATTGGGTCAAAACATTGTTAGCGCAGCGAATGCAAGCGATTTGAAATCCATGTGCATAATCATTTGCACGTGTGTTGAGAGTTGAGCGTCAGGAGGGAGTACCCAGATCGCTTTCTCATTGGTTGAGAAATTTAAAATTTTTGGGCGCGCTCGGTTTGTTTTTATGCGAACTTCTGAATTCGCGTATTTCGCACCGCGGAATTCCCGCAAGTTTCTTCCATGTGTGGGAATCAAACTTTACAAAACGAATTTCGAATTAAAATCATATGATAACGGGTAAAAACCGGAAAAAGTTCGGGATCAAATCGTTTTGTTGATTTCGTCTTAATAATCAGTCTATCCAGAGGCGAGGGGGGTAGAGGGGTGGAAGTCTTTGCGTTATAGTCATCTAGTAATTTATGATCCCTTTCCCCTTATGCAAAAAGCACTCGCACTTTGCTTCCCACATCCCACGTACTAGATGTTGCAAAAGTATTACACATATGCACATAAATTGTTTCAAGCAACAATGAAATGAGGATAATTAACATTGAACTTGTAGTGAAGTTAGAGGTCTAGGGTGCATGCTTCCTCACTTTGACCTCAATCTCACGCAACAGACGCCTCCAAAACACAATTCACACAAATTAAAAAAAAATTAATTTAATTATAAGATTCTCTTTTACACTTTTCCTCCTACAAACTTGTGCGGCTTCCGAATTCAGGCACACACATCGTGTCAAGCTGGGGAACTCCCAAGGGAAACGAAAAGTTCGCACCCCTTGGATCATCTTGTCAATGGGCCCCCGCCTGCTTGCAAATTCGCTAGGAACAGGAATCGGAATGGCCCCTTGTGGTAGGCCCTGTGGCCCTCCTGGTTGGTGATGATGCCCAGTGTGTGGTCCTTGGGGGAATTGCGACGGCTGTGGTGACATGTGCACATTTGGTCGATGAGGCTGGGGTGCTGTAATAGGACGCTGGTGCTGGTTTCCAGGAGGATGTGGCTGGAAGTGGCCTAGCTGTGGTGCGAACACTGGTAGTTGGTTGGGCGTGGTGGGCTGGGGCCAAGGGCCTTGGGATTGCTACTGCTGCTGCTGGGGTGCGGAATTTGGGGCAACATTCTGGTTTGGATAGTAGGGCTGGGGCAGCTGCTGTGGGTGGCTGGGAATTTTGAGGTGATTCTACAAAGTGTTGGTAATAGACAAGCTGGGCATGCTGAGCAGTGGACTCGCCTGCGAAGATAGCTGGACACTGAGACTTCGACTTGAACCAATGTCCATGTACCGAGTAATTGATGCCACTGCCGGGGTTCATTAGAATGTGCAGTGAAATTATTGACTGATTGGGGCATTATTCGCTGGAAAAAACTTTTCCGCTCTTAGGAAAATCCGTGAATTTAAAGGAAACTTCGTCAGTGCACCCGATACTCGTTTCTGGGAATAGAAACTATTCAATTGTGTCAAAAACGCTTTGAATTTGCAACTCACATCTGTCGTAAAATTGAAGAATGGCATACACACAACCCTTAAAGAGATCTGACATATGAGAGTGAACTTGAATTTACTTGCAAAATTAAATTTAGAATGACAATATAATATGTGTAATTTAAATCCGAATTGGGGTTACTAGGTCTTCTGGCGCTGTAGGATACAAGAATACAGAGGCTTTAAGATTGAACACAAAATTAAGCAATAGGATTGGAATGGATCCTGTTGGATAATTCCCGTAAGTTAGGGCTTTTTGGCAAGCGCTGGTGCCTATTTTGGGGCTGGAAGTGCCTGTTGAGGGACCGGTGCTTCAACAGTGAGAATTCCATCCTTTGAGAGTGATGATTTGATCATCTCTAGATTCACGCCTCTTGGAAGCAAGAATTCACGGTTGCATTCCCTGTAGACACGCTTTGTGTCCGACTTTTCCTCGTGCTTAGCATGAACCTGGAACCAATAATAAAGAACTAAGTTCCGAAATCACCATTGTATTGCATTTATGAATCAAAATTGTACATAATTCTGTGTCTAATTACCACGACTTTATTATCTACGGTCTTCAAGACGACTTCCTCTGGAGCAAAGTGGCTGACGTCAAATTGAAGCTTCAGAAACTTTCCATCTCCGCTATCCTGGACTAATGGATGATCGAAACCATCGAGGAAGTGCCCTTCACTGTAATATTAAGAAACGAATTAGTTAAATCTTGAATTGGTCATTTTATAGTCTCCCATTTGCAGTATAACTGATGGATTTATCGTCGTCGCTAGAAACGCTATATAGTAGAGGAGGTACGTACGTACGTCCTTCCAAGTTTGGAAAAAGAAAAGGTCAATGCCACCCACCTCGAGTTGTCGAAGAATTCCTTCTCGCGGTTGGCAAGAATTGACATGAAGTGACTCATTTCAGCATCCACTCGTCGCATCTCAGTGTCGAATCTTTGGGAAAAGAGGAACGTTTTCAATTAAATCATTGAACTTGGGTACAATTCAACAGGTATAAGAGGTCTAAGGGTCTCGACTTACAGCTTTTTCATTGGTGGATATTGATCGTGCACAATTGCCACTTCAGACAATCCGAACGGAATCAGCTTGTCCATTTTGAGTTAAATGAAGATCGTCTTTCCTTGAATGCTAAAATGGATTGAAAGATAACAATTAGAGCATTAGTTACCAGAACCATGAATCATTGAACAATTTCAACTTAGATTGAAATTTTTAAGTATAAATTCCTCTGATTGATTCTCTACCCACCCACGCTTCTAACCTGTCAGAATCGGGTAGTGTTTCTTGATTCTATTGATCGATTTTGAAAACCCAATTCAGAGGGGGAGGCGTACGTGCGAGCATAGCTTGAAAATAGAAATTACGACTCAAACAAACAAGAAAAACAAGGGCAAACTCTTATATAAAAGTGAGGAAGGTTCTGGGTCTGGGTTCTGCGTAGAAACTGACCTCACTCAATACTCGAGGCGTTGTTTACCAAGCTCTCTGATTGGCTCTGCGCCGACAACCTAATCCGTTTGTTTACCGGCTTGGGCAGGAAAATAATACAGAGTCCTAGAAGTTTTACTCTACTTTGAACGCCTTCTAAGACCTAAGTCCGCTGCCTATATCCTGGGTATAGCACTCGCGATTGTTGAAAGAGGAATCGCTATAGGGTCCTCCGTGCCACCAGCATAGGAAAGGCATCTCACCACTCATGGTCTTATTCCGTAATTAAGCAAAACCCGAAAAAACGTCATAGTACCAATCATGTACAATCGCATTATGCATTAGGTTAGTTAGGTCATTTGCAGCACCCCGAAAACAAATCTAAAGGTCAAGCTGTGACCGAACTCTACAAAAGGCAAAGCACAGGAAATCAATAAGAAACTTCTACAAGTTTCCTCAAGCCGCCAGCCCGCCGCCTTTGCCATTTCCATATCCATTGATGAAATCTAGGTTAGAACCTTCAGGGGTTGTAAAGGGAGCAAAACGGGGTGACCTATAATTGGATTGATTGCTTTGACTTGACAGTAACTTACCGTAAAAACAGTATGACCGTGAAGGACAAAGTACTGGATGAACTGGAGAGGTTGAATTGAAAACATGTGGATGTTCGGCGAGATACTGAGGAGCGAATTCCTGTTGTTCTGTATTATTCTGGAACTGAATGCATGCGGCATGCATGAACATGAAAAGATGCCGCTGCTGCTGCTTTAATTCTAGGGGGGATTTGGTGGGTAGGTGGAAAGTAGGGAGACGGGAAAGACAGACGCCCGAAATGAATGTAGCACCTGCACCTACCTGGTAGCACCCTTCGAGGATCGTCTAGTCCATTTCTCATAAGCAAAAAAAATTAAAAGGTTCTGCGCCACCACTGCCTCTACTTTCTGTGGCACAGCAATCTCCGCATACAAGCAGTGGAAAAGAAACCCTAATTGTCGCGTGTTATGTTATTGAGATTATATTTAATGTAAGAAATAGAAAAATAAATAATTTAATGAATTAATGTAAATTAATTAAAAAATCAATTTAACAGAATAAGGCGTCTGTTGTCCCGAATCTTTTTCTTCTAATTCCACCTGCTCCCAGTGGATGTAATCCAGGATTACCAGCATTTCTCGACCTCCAGCAGTGATTTCCAGCCTTTGCTACTCTTCTAATTCAGAGTGATTTACTTTCTCATGTTTGTTAAAAATGAAAAGAGGTTGGATCGAAAATAAATAAATATGTAATTTGTTTTTATTTCAAAAATACACTGGAACTGCTCAACAGTAACTGAAAATTAATGAACATATTCGCTTCTTTGTATAACATGAATAGTGACACCCAAGCATTATTTCGTTCCCGGTAACATTCTAAGCAGAACCTAATTTCAATGCAGGAACGACTGATCTGAAGCTTACATGCAATAGCTTATCCCAAACCGTCACGAATTAATTACATGAAAACTAAACAGCAACGAGAGAATAATTTGGAAATACGCATTCGTCGTTTTTGGTTTTTGTACATATTTCTATTTTAACCGGTGGCAGCGAATTATGCGGCGCTGTATACGCAGATTTTTTCAAAAGTTGTCCAGAAAGAAGATACCCACAGTACTCTATATATCCTGCCCACAGCTAAGATAGAGACAGCTAAGAAAATGAGACTTACTTTGGCTTACGAGAAAAATCACCACTGCAACAACCTCGTTGGGCACCTTGGATAAATTAGTTTATTATAATATTATATAAAATATTATAATATAAAAATATTTTCTGGCCCAGCGCGCTTTCCCCCAATTTTAGAATCGGGCTTTAGTTATGAATAAATCATATTGCTTGTCATGGAGTTTGTAACTATGTTTCCGTAATTTCTGTAAAGTAAATACTGTGGTAAATTTGCCCAACTCTGCTGACTCGTTGAAAGAAGTTGTTGACCGTTGCAGTGTCATGTCGATCAAGTAACCACATCCTTCGTCCTTCCAGTCTAGTGCAGTCGTACAATGATTTCAAATAGTGCAGTGATTAATTTCCGAAAATTAAAAAAACAACTGCTGAAACAAATGAACAAAGTAATCATGCAGCCACTTCCATCATCTATTCTTGAACTTGATCCTCTCACCTCACCGGTAGTAAAAATCAAGTTCAATCAAGGTTACTACGCCAACCAATATCTTGCCATTCGTCCGGAGGGTGCCCTTATTTGGTATCCGGCAACTCGAAGGCAACATGGGCATACCAGAGACAATCCATTCGTGTATCCTATCAACGCTGGCATAGAATCATTCCACAAGGACGATACCAGAATTCTACTTATCAGGAAAACGAAAAATGCACCTAAACTGGTTGAAATTCGATTCAATGAAGTAGAAACTCGCCGAGTTGTAGCAGCATTCGTGGACAACATCGTGGCGTATTATACGGCGTTGGCATCATCTTCGGGGTACGTTTCCAAAATATATTGGCCTCATTATTTTCTATTTTTCTAATTTAATTTATTTATAATTTAGAGTGAGAGATTCTTGTGTTGGCGTTCACAATCCAGACGGTCGGATACTAATTCCATCACAAGCGACCCAATTCGTTTCTGCCCCTATACATCCACGCCGCGGAATGGAAAATTTGACTACTTATGCTGTTAATTCTTTCCAAGGATTCCCCACACTTCCAGAGGTTTGTTAATTTTTTGTTATCGTAATTAACCTAATATTGTGACAGGTGTGTAGCAAGATGATATTGTTTTATCTTTTTCAAGGAGCACGTTCCATATTTCTATCCTGAATATTCTGTTCCACAACAATTTTGGGGGAAATTACGTGGATGGGGATTTGGAGGCGTAATTCGGCATGCTGGCGAAGCTGTTGGAAGCGTTATGGGCGGAGAATTCGGGGTTGACGTTGACGAACATTTTGATGGAGCTGTAGCTATACCTCCTGGTCGTTGGGGCGGTGGCGTTTCACCTTTTCGCCGTGCAGGCGGTGGTGTCCCTTAAAGGAATCATTCTTCCAAATTCTACACTAATCAATACAGTACATATTGGCTTCATTTATATATTACGTCTTCACAGTTTATAATTAATTTACGGTAACACAGGTAGCCATTGCGATAAGAATTAGTGTATTTCAAAATTTAACGACTGGCATATTTCATTGTCGGGAACATGAAGAAAAAGTGTGTGACGTGTGATTAGATTTTTTGTTAATTTATAATTTCTACTTTCCTCGATTTATTGGGCGACAGTTGACCGCAAAAGTGCGTTTTCCTCATTTTGAAGTGAAACTAGTTAAAGTGTGCTAATTTAAGCGATGGAAACTATTTTGATAAATTTTTCTTTAGAATTTTCTAGACCACATCACAAAGTTGTGCAATAAATTCCACATTTATGGAACATACAGTTATAGTCGGACCTTCCTATAGTGGATCTCGTTATAGTGGAAACCTCGCTATAGTGGAGGGATTTTTGGCACTTTTTTGGCTATAGCTTTTGGGCGGGTGCTCATATCTCGACCAAACTTTACTAGTAACCTTAGTACTTATCTTACTTCTTGATACTAAAAAGATTGTCTTTGGAACATTCATTTCTGACCTCGAAATTGACCTCGGAACGTACTACTACGACGTATTTCGACAATACGCATGGCGTAATTATTGGGTGAAAGTAACCAAAGGGGAAGCAATTAATCAAGAGGAAAGACGGCGTAACTTTTACAATTGAAATTTCACCCTTGTGACGTAACTATTGAGCTGGTGCTCATATCTTAACGACACTTTGCACTAGGTCATACGAGATGTTAAGCAATTTACACTACAAAATGTCAGTCCAGGACAAATATTGGTGACCCATATATTTGGCATCATATTTACTACCATGAAAATGATTCTTCGTCACTACATGTTGCTTATTTACAAAGGACTTAAGAAATCAATCGTAAGTTAAAGCACCCTCGGGTACTTGAATATTTGTCAAATGTGGAATGGCGGTATAAAGGGAACAAATTTACTATCGTAGGGGGACGGCTGGGATTTGGCTCCTATTTTTTGTAGACATACTAATTGCGAAAACGAAAAAATGCGAAAATTAAAATTAAAATTTTGGTAAAAATCCAAATCTCATAAAATTCGTTTCCTAAACTAATTCGAATAATCTGATTCCAAATCTGGAATCGGTTTTGAGTAATTGGGGATGGTTCCGAAGTTATGACCAAAGCAGTGCGAATATTTTTAAGCTGACAGAGGAGAGTCTATGTACGTTAATATTTCTTTATTGGCTTCTGTTTGCACATTTATGAACTTGATTTTGTCGAGCGAAATCGTACCTTTGCGGGAGGAAAGGTGTCCTCTCGATAGCTCAGTATGAGTTTGATTCCGGTGGGAATTTATTTGGTTGTTTGAAGGACCACCTGCAGCTTCTTTTCAAGTTAAAGAAAGAAACTTGGGATTTTGTGTTCAGCTTAGAGTCCACAAGGTGTGTTTGGTTAACTCGTCTGTGATCCATTTTGGTTACCTCGGTAGAAATGTGTTCCGCTAAATTGGCAGAGGACGTTCGCTTTGAGGTCACATAACTTCCCCGTTTCGGTTTTCCCATGAATGAAATTTTCTGAGTGAAGATCTGACAGTGTCCTTGAACTCCCTACCAAATCTGGACTCTGTTTGAACACCCGCCCAAAAGATATAGTCGAATTTGTACCCGTGGGGATATGAGGTTGATGACTTCCGCTTCCCTGTTTCTGCCAATTTCTTTGTCGTGGACTACTCGGAAATGAACTTTGCGATGATGAAAACCGGATGGATCGTTTTGTATAATCTATTGAACTCTATGTGGCATTGAGCTAACTTAAATACGTACAAGTTTGAGAACTAGTGGGAACTACTGAACATCAACTGCGTAAGAGCTAGTCGCTTGTGACTATATCAAACTCCAACTACCCACTGCTGAGAACTAGATGTGTACTATTTGGACATCAACTACGGACTGCTCCTCTACGTGGAAAGTGTGGGACGTACACACGAGTACAGGAGGCATAGAAAGCCCAAAACCAAGTAAATCACGTGAGAGCATAGGAGAGTATAGCCGTTTGGATGTGCGATCGACGCCTCTTCTGTGAGAAAAGGCGGGGATTCGTCGTTTAGATTGCTTCTTTCGCTTCCTACTCAAATTCAATGCAAAATCTAACGAAACGGGATAATACAGAAGCCGTAGAACAATATTTGTGATCTTCTTTACTATAACATTTCTTTAGATTTTTTACCAAATTTGAGTAAGAAGCGAAAGAAGCGAGAATTCCCATTTCTCCACACACAGGAGACTCCGAATGCACATCCACCTGCTATACGTCACGTGACTTATTCTTGCATGGGTTCAGGGATTCAGCGGTTTCGCTCGCCAATTTTTTTTCTATAGTATTCTCCCCCTGCTTCTACGTCACAGTTTTTATTTTCTCATTTTCACGAAAACTAGAGGTCCTGGATTTTTCAAAAAATCAGTTATGGATTCTTGAGCGCCTTTCCATTTTTCTCGCATCAGAAAGTATATCTTTTAGTAAATTCCTGAAAAGAGGTCGATTAATACATAAGAGCACGGGAGAAAAAAAGGCATGTATCGATATTTTCATCTACATGTTAAGAGCTTCGGAGTGATCCAAGCGCCTTCTATAGTCCGTTCGCTTAGTTTATCCAAAAATCCTGCTTTTCCGCGCGCCCACAAGCCCTGCCCACCGCAGAAGACAAATTTCAGAACTGGAGAAGAGCCATGCTGAAAGAGGGTGGGAGAGGTAGGGTGCGAGGGGTCGTTTTGTGCTTTTCCCCCTGCGATTAATTTAATTTTGAATTTTGCATGGAATTGCCGCCAAATGTTTCAAGGCCAAGCTACTTGCCAGGAAACGGGCCAGAAAAGTCAGGCGGTGTGGGCGGGCTTACATCTCAGTAGGTTCCACCCGCTGGTTGGGTAAGCTAAGCGAACGGACTATAGTGAGTGCAGGATCCCTATAGACTTCCTAAACGACAGAAACATTCACTTTTCTTGCGGGGCCTGACGACTTTCTGTCGGAAACAATTAATTCCTGATTCTAAAAACAACTCTTAAATTATTATTAGGAAACTACCTGGGAGCAGAACCATTTTTCCCATTTCCTTTGTGGGCGGAGAAGTAATGAAATGACTTCCGCTTCCAATTGTTCAATTTTAAATATTTTATTCTAGGTTAATCGGAAAATTATCTGCAATGATACACCACAATGTCCGCTTTACTTCATTTCTGGCATAAACTATATGGGTATTGGTTCCTGGCTTACCTCGCTCCTTAATTAATCCATAATTAATCCTCACATTTGTACAGCGGAAATTTCAAACCTTAGAATAAATTAGTATCAAATCAGAGTAAATTCTCCCTGATTCAGTTACATTATGCATGTATATACGGATTAATTATAATGTTTGACATTTGATGAAAAAATAACAATCAACAATATTAAAGGCTTCCCTTTTGTTGAACCTAGTATTTAATTCTACTTCATACTACCGCTGGAAAATGATCAATACAATGACTCTATTTGCGACAGTAGTTAGTTTCATCTAAACCCTTAAGTCATCTAGTACATTGATTTATGTGCTGTATTTTAACTATAACACCTTCTCATCATTTGCTTTGTAAAAACCGCTACTCATTTTTAGGAAAAGGGTTCTCAGGGAATGTAGCGACTTCGTCTTTGTCAAGGATCTTGGCAATCTTAGGCCAGATATATTTCTTGAATCGATCAGCTAAGCTTGATGGCGGATGCGGTTGGTGCAACTGGTCACGCAAATCCTTTTTAAAATAAGAGTATGAAAATGTTTCAACAGGCATTGCTTAGTTTGTCAAATGTAGTAGGTTCCTTGGAGCATCTTACCTCGGCCATCGCCGTCCACATGGGCCTGCAAGCCGATAGTTCATGCTGACCATGGTTGTTGATAATGTACTTGGCTATCAGAACGTCGTCTTCATGGTCATATCGCATTCGTTTCCTTGGGCTCCCGACGGAGGTCAGTGTCGCTACATATAAAATCAGACCAGAATTTAGACGGATAAAGATAGGCATTTGTTACTTGGTTTTGGCAAATTGATTGAAATTGTATGTGGATAAGCGTGATTTTTAAATTGAAAAACAAAAAATAACACCAAGTCCATCAGTTTGATACACCTCGTCTTTCGCTATGATTACTTCAAAATTTTAAAAGTGACCAGATACTAATTTTATAACTTAGCCAGCCGATTTGCACAAAGTGAAATGGGATACCTGATCGTCGGAACTTTTCTGGCGTCTTCATCCTATTTGTTGTAATGACAGTTGAAGACTTGGAGGGGGTTGATGGTGGATGACAGTAGTCGGAATTTGCCGGTGCTATTACCCCTTGGATAGTTTTTGCGTGTCTCTCCAATACACCTGTAATAACGTCAATGTTCCCTTTCTCCTTCACATGAGGTCTAAGGGAGTTTGCGGATTTAATGACGTTGTCAATTGCGGTGGCCACATTAACCAAGTTCTTGGATGCATCTGAATCCATTTCTAATCCAAGTGTCCTCGTCGATTTTGAATTCCGTGAGAATGTGTGTGAGTTTGGATTTTGGTAGACCTTCTTTTCAAAGTGGATGAAAGCAACTTGAGGCGGGTTTGTTGTTGTGGCTTAACTCGGTAGAGATGTGTATGGCCAATCTGGTAGAGGAAGTTCACGTTGAGGTCAAATAACTTCTTAGTTTCCGACGTCCGGCCAGTGAAAGTTTCTGGGAAACAAGCTGACAGTGTCCTTGGACTCCCTACCAAATTTGTAGTTTGTTTGAACACCCGTCCAAAACATGTAACCAGAATTTCTTCCCTTGGAGATATTCCGCTCTACTCGTTCTGTCAAATAATTCGTCGACTTATCAGCAATGAACAGCAAAAATGAAAGTGCTCGTTTGAAGGAGGACAAGCTTCTGTTGAGAACGAATTGTAAACACCAAAGACTACTGGTTGAAAGCTTAGTTACAGATAGTTTGGATACAAACTACCGACTGCCAGTTATGCATAAAATGTAGGTTCTACTTATAGACTTTTGGGACGACAGAATCGTTTTCTTTCCCAGTCGGGTCTGATAACATTTTGTCGGAAAACAAAATTCTTGGTAACGTCTTATCTCTAACTTATTATTAGGGGAACTACCTGCACGAACTTTTTTCTCCTATTCTTTTGTGGGCAGGGATCTAATGGAAGGCTGAGGCGACAGAGGGAGACCTGAATTTGAATACTAAAGGATGCCGCCAACGACCTTGTGTCGATGTCCGGTTTTAAATAAATAAGATAAGAGCTAAATCCTATAAACCCAATGCTAGTAAGAAAACCGGCTGTCTCCTTACAAAATGTTCTCTTGTGTTTTCCGGGTTTCTCTTCTAAAAGTTTCAGTTGACGCAAAACTTTAAATAAAACTATATGTCCTGGACCAACAACGAAGCCCAAATGAAGACTGAAACAATTTCGTGATTGTGGATTGGATTGTGATTGAAATGTGAGCGAATCCGAAGCCAAGGAAATTTGTAAGCGTTATGGGGTAAATCCGATTGTTATGTAATTTCCTCGGATTACTTCCTCATGAGTCATGTCATGACAATTTTGTGTCAAAACGACACAAAATCAACTTTTCTTTTATCTTGCATTCTTCCTTGACTCTCATTGGTCGCCAAAAAAAGAAAGGGAGAGAGGAGGGTGAGAGTAGGTGGACGGGGCCGACCATTCCTCTCATCATTTGGCTTACTCTAAACAAAATGGTTCCAGAGTAACCATACAGAATACGAAGAGGAAAAATGAATTAAATCCAGCAAGGCCCCAATCATCTGTACGCCACTTCCTTCTTCTTAATCAAATTCACTGCAAAGCAATTCATCTTCTAATTTGGATTTCAATTGATCTGGGTTAAACTTTGCGTTATTAACTCTACAAGTTAAGTCAATACAAACATTTATATTTCATTTTTATTTCCGTTGTTATTAGGTAACTAACAACTTGTATTCTACGCCCAGCCAAACAATGGCAAAAATTGTCATGAAGTAAGTAATTGACTAATTCATTTTAATTTTTTGGATTTCATACTGGCCAGCCAGTCCTGTGGAAACTTTATTTTATAATTTCTATTGTTTTTTAGCTCGTATTGTGAGAATGAAAACTCGGATGATGAGGCCATTGAATGCAATTCACTACCTCAAGGTAATACCAGTCGTATTCATTTAAGTACAGAATTATTAATTACGTTTAACTCATAAATAGGTGAGGAGCAGGAGGAGGGTCAGATGGATGCGTTTAAGTTTAATACTTTACAAAATCAACTCATATCCGAAGTTGAAAAATTAAAATCCGAAGCACAGAAGGGTCTACAATTCGCATGCAATAAGACTACTTTTCATAACACCCTACAAGAAATAATGGATTTCACAAACGCATTCTCAGTTACATTTTTCTTCATCCATTCCCCAAGATGATGCGACAAAGAATTCCGCGGGGACGAGGGATTTAGGTCAATCTGTTGTCTTCCGATGAAGAGAGTGGAAATGACGATTCCCTTGTCGAACTGCACCAGACAAAATTTCGAACCGGAGACGATAAAATGATCGTTGATATCGACAACCTTGAACAACTACCCTGTCACACTTTGACAAAAATGGAGAGGGTAAGTTCATTGTGGAACTCAAGGTTATTTGGCGTTAAGTTTGATTTCCAACCAAAGGCAGGCTAACTAGAATGAGGCATCAAGTTGCACATTTTTCAGTTAGCTCAGTTCTTCTGCATATTTATATGGGAGGTTCGATATAATTGCAATTTGCGGGATTTTATGGAATTGAGTCGAAAGTCAATTGATTAGGACCACAGCTCCATATTTCTAGTTTCATGCCACAGCTAGTGATACAGGTGGCAAACATTGCATAAAGAAAAGAGTACTTTAATTTTACAAGTTATAAATTTTGGAACACCAATCCAAACAGTAGTCTAGTGATAGTCAGATTCATTTTACTTTACTTTATCCGATATTTCAAATAATTACCAAGTAATTGATCATGAATCTATTTATTCGGAATTTGATTTTTAAGTGCTACGCATGAAATTGTACAAATTCACATTTCTCAAATATTTTTTTTGGGTTTCAACAAGACTTGGAAAAATAATTTCTTTATAAAAAATTATCCATGTCATGTCAGGTTTTGTCTCTATTTTTGTCCAAGGGATTCGGTTCAAGGAAGGTACCTATGGAAGTGCGTTCATGAGAAACAATACATGATGTGGACACTGTTATATACTCAAACTTTGAAAGGCCTTAACGGATTTAGGCCTGTGATTGAAATTGCGACTCAAGGTGATTCATCTTCCTGGGGTGGGACTATAAAGTATAACAAACAATACGAGATTCCAACGTCATCTGAGGCCGATTTACAAAATTTGCAAGGTAGAAGTGCCGTTTAAATTTTGCTGGTTGACTAAATTCATGCATATTAGGACAGGATTTTGGGGTTTGATTTAAATTTCAATTGGAATTTTAGGACATGATTCTAAATTTTTTGGTTTTCAATTATTATTATTTTGGAATTTTCTTTTTCTATTGTAAATGTGTCCTTATGCCATGTATTTTTAATTAACGCCAAATATTCTTCATAGCATGTTTTAACAGTAGAAATTCACATCATGAGGAAAAATAATTGGTAACCATGAAATAAAAATAGGAGACAGGTGAGATAAGATTTGTATTGGATTTTCTAGTCAAATAGTAGAAAAAGTGAGATTTGGAAATATAAATGCTTACCCGTTTCACAAGTTGCTTTGTCACTCTCCAAATAACTTTAATTGATTTTTTAAAATTATACCTTCTCAAATTGTGCTTATTCATTATGTTATAGGATCTGCAATTTCGTGAAACCCGGTACCTCAATGCGAAGTCACTTCGGCAGCGTTTTACAAATAACATTAGACCAAAACTCCTAGAGTTTTGCACAAAAGATCAAGCCAAGGGATTCTGTTAGTTACTGATCTAGTTCAGTACACCGAGCTCCAGACTACAAAAATAATCCACAAGACAAATATAGTAAACTGTCATTATCATTTTTTCGGAAGTGTGTGGCTTGTACGGAATGGAATTCAATATACGATTACTTGTCTCATAATTGGCAAAAAGATGTTGTTAAGTTTTGGAACAGATAAATTCTAGAAAAACTAAATTAGTTGCCATCAGTGAATTCAATGAACGAAACAAATAATGTAAATCTTTTTCTCATTTTGGTCTGGGATGCCTAGATGCTATTCCTTCTATGATAAACGTAAGTATGGACTGGGTTGACCCGTTAAAATAATTTTCGGAACATATATTTCAGATTTTAAAGTTATTATTTAATTATTGTAAATTAAGTTATTCAACTACCGTGTTTTGTGTGAAGGAAAAATTTACCATCAATGCAAATTTTTCTTTCAATCTTTAATGATATTTTGTTGATACTTATTATAGTAAGAAATGGAATCATTTTCTAAGGGTTTTCTTCCTTCCTAGACTTACATATTGCTAACCAACCTCATATGTTTGATGTCCAATGGCACATCAATTCGATTTAGTTGCGTGGAAATGAGTATTCTTTCAATCATTATCATTATATAGGAAAGGCGGAAAACACCTTCGTTTAGATTCCATGATTCTCCTTTTTAAGCAAAAAGAGATTTAGGCAAGTCAAATAAGGGGAGTGAACAACGTAAGATCAACTTGATCTACGTGATATTAGTTAATTGGTTTTCATGAAGAAAGAATGTATGGAAATTGAGCCAACCCTACATTTTGTGCGTAGTTCCCTTAGTTCTTAGGAAGGAGTATTTGTATTTTGTTAGAAAAGACGTTTAATTAAGAAAATTTGTTGAATGTTTTTTGATTAATACAGTTACGACATATTCTTTGTTCCATTCGTGTCAAATGTCGCAATCTCAGCCTTCGATTATTGTATATTAGCGAATGAGATTCGCAGAGGTAGACGGAGACAATCAGCTATAGAAGAAGCAGGATAAACATAATCCATAGAATAATGTATCGTTGTAATAACGAGACATTTATCCTCAGTCAATATAGTTATGAGGTTAATTTCTAGATAAGCAATTGGTGTCCGGAGTTGGTATTTCCTAGCATAAGTAGCCTCACATGTTTAATTTTTCGTAAAATTTTATGGAGATACGTGTAGCCGTT
Organism: Anurida granaria; assembly: GCA_034694825.1. Classification (NCBI taxonomy): domain Eukaryota; kingdom Metazoa; phylum Arthropoda; class Collembola; order Poduromorpha; family Neanuridae; genus Anurida; species Anurida granaria. The sequence goes on from JAQIWD010000637.1 coordinate 16,270, forward strand.
CCATAGTTATAACCCGAAAGTTAGGTTTATAATCACTTTAAAAATTCAATTTTCTATTTGTTTGTAAACAATGCCACCAAGCCCTCCTTCAAATTTGAGTTGAGCTTATAAATGATATTTTTTATCAATTGATCAAAGTATCTGTTAAAGCAGTCCCTTTTAGTCCAACAGTGTCAGCTAATTTTTTCCTTAACAAATTCCGCAGTTTTGTAGAAAATAAAACCATTGAAACTAAATTGTGGCTACAATACAGTAGTTGTAAGTTTACGGTCAGTTTGCATGACATTAATGAATATACAAATCAAACACCTTTTAGCACAATCTAGCTTGACATGCCTTTTAACCTTTGGTAAAGTTTTGTTAAAATATGAACATCCAATCAATAGTTATTATCCAAAGGTGAAAGGTCAAATGTGGATTCAGGCTCCGATTAGTGCTTGTGTAATTTTATTAGGTTAGGGAACTTTGTATTTGACCCGTGCCCCCTAGTGTGAGTAAGAAAAGAGTAGTTAGCCCCTTTTTTTTCCTAATCTCACATTCCTTTTATTTTCTCTTCTTTCGAAGTTAAGACAGTCTAAGGGCATTTTTCTCGTAAGCCAAAGTAAGTCTCAATTTCTTAGCTGTCTCAATCATAGCTGTGCGTATCTTCTTTTTGGACACCTTTTGGAAAAATCTTTGTGTAATGCCCCGGTTAAAAAAAATATGAAATCTGTACAAAAACGCAAAACGTATTTTCAAATTATTCTGTCGTTGGTGTTAAGTTTTTATATAATTAATTCGTGACGGTTTGGGATAAGTCATTCCATTTTAGCGTAATATCAGTTGTTCTTCTTAGAATGTTACCGCAAAGGAAATAATGTATTGGGCGTCATTCTGTCACTATTCATATTATACAATGAAGCGAATATATTCATTAATTTTCAATAACCGTTGAGTAGTACACAGCTTATGTTTGAAATAAAAATAAATAATTTTTTTTTCATTGTGTCGGGATCCAGCCCAGTTTTCATTCTTAAAAAACATAAGAAAGTAGCATCGTTCTGAATTAAAAGAGTAGAGAGGGCTGAGAATCACTGCGGGGTGTCGAGGAATGCGGGTAATCCTGGATTACATGGACGGGGAGCAGGTTGAAGAAGAAGACAATTAGTGCCAACAGACGCCTTATTTTTGTTTAATTAATTTTTTAATTTAATTTAAATGAATTAACCAGATAATTATTTTTCTTTTATTTTATTTATTAAAATCTCAATAACATGACACGCGGCAATTATGATTGTTTTGCACTGCTTGTGTGCGGGGAGTGCTGTGCCACATAAAGTAAACTCAGTGGTGGCGCAGCACCTTTCAATTTTTTTTGTTTATGGGGGAAATGCCTTTTAAACCAGCCTAAACGAGTAAACGTTAACGAGCGACCAAGTGCACGCTCGGCTTGTACTTTTTTGTACTTTTGGCAATGCATTTCTCGTCTCGCTTGGTTAGGTTAGGTTCAAGTTGAGCGTGCACTTGGTCGCTCGTTACCGTCTAGTGCCTAAACGATGTTCGAATTCGAAGGGAAAATTAAAACACTCAGAGTGCGTACGTTAGTGCGGTTTCGGAGCTTGTGCGGTTCTGTCCACTTTTTTTGTGAAGTGAAATTGCTACACTTTGGTAGTCCATCCATTTTCTTTTTGCTCGAGTTCGACATTAAATTCTCGCTCTTTCAATTAATTGATAATTAAACTGTGAGAGGCGGATGGTAACCACGCCAGACGTGTCCCAATCACTCTATGTCTACGCCCAAACCGGGTAATCCTGTCACCCATTACCTAGTAGGAGAATCATACTAGTCACCATACCTCCATGGTAAATGGAATATAATTCAAATGACTTTAATTTGTTATGTTTCCTTGGTATAAATTATGGGATAAATATTATTGTTAGGAAGCAAAAAAATTTGAGGAAGAGGGCTTGTCTCCACGGACGAAAAAAGCTAGGTTGGATCCTGATTTAAGTTCAATACCAGCAGATCCATTTGAAGTTTTTGACGATTGTATTTCAGAAGTCGAAAATCTCCATGGTATTTTACAACGCTTGAAACCACTCGTGTATGCAATTTGCTCTTTTCTATTCCTATTCGGCCTGTTAGTTTGGCGGAGTTAAGGGAGGTGGCTTGAAAAAATCACTTTTTGATATTTTAACTTTTTGAAATGGAAAAGTATGAAAAAGTGAATTTCCAAACTCATACCATCT
>JAQIWD010000638.1:0-18437 GCA_034694825.1 Anurida granaria
GTTCATTTACTTCTGTCACTTGTTTGCAGTTTAGCTTTTGGGTTTGAAAACTTGCGCAATTTGTTTTGTAGGTCTGAATCATTTGGAACTTGCGTTTGATGTAACTACTGGGAGCCAACTTGGGAATCCAGGGGCCTAGCCCTTCACTCCTCCAGATGCAACCGATTAACGTTTTATCATTCAAGGCAGCTATCGAGAGTTAATTAAATTTATCTACGTATTAATTTTATTGCAATTTGCGAAATTAAATTTTATTGTTTTCATTATTTAGATATCAAAAGAATGTGAAAAGACGCTCAAGGAATATCATCTACATTACTACAGAAATTCTTGGCGACCTCTGTTGAATTACTTTTAATCTTACGAGAATGTCACAATTTAGTTAACATCGACGGATACGGATGTTGACATGTAAAAAAATCCTGATTGAGAGTTTCTGTGCAGAATCTAAACAAAACTCTGGAGAATGAAGAAACTGCAGAGGACAAAATCAACATTTGTCTTGAGTGATTGCGCGTGCGCGGTTGCAGAGTTGGGCGTTGGCGACGTTTCAGGAAAAACCGAGGGTGTTGGTGTTGGCGACGTTTCAGGAAAAACCGAGGGTGTTGGTGTTGGCGACGTTTCAGGAAATACCGAGGGTGTTGGTGTTGGCGACGTTTCAGGAAATACCGGGATCTGAGTCTGCTGACAACGATCATAGAAACAATGGTAACCGGGAGCGTGTTCTTCCATTTCTTTCCCTAAGCAGCGGAGATCTACAGGGGTGTAGGAGAAGAGGTTTAGATAATTATCGCATCTTCCATTGAGTTCAATTTCTTCGCTGGTGGAGAAGCAGAATGACCTTTGACCCTCGTTACGTCTCCGACACCAAGTTAGGCACTTCAATCCCGCCGCACATTCGGCTGAGGATTTGCAAGTCTGGTATCTAAAATTCATTTTTTGATAATTACTAGTTGCCTTTGCGCTTATGCAGCCCACAATTTTCAAAAATTCTAAGCATACCTGTTGGGTTCCATGTTATCCAGTTTAGGAATTTCGATAGCGGCTCCCCGCTCGCCTGGATTTCCAAAAATGTAAGAAAGGTTGAGGCACAAAATTACCATCGAAATACGGGTAATCTTGAAAATACAATAACAATGGAACATTAGGTTTACCCAATATTTTCAGAAAATTTTATCTAATCATGTCCTGTTGTACAAAATTTTGAAAGGTGATTTCAATTATTGTGATTGAAATTAAAAATTCATTTTATGTCGAAACTTTTTTATCATTCTGAATTTTACAAGTTGCATTTTCAAAAAGACCGAGCGGATGATGTGAATCGTGGAAGGATTTTAACGTTTTTTCGTGTAGGTTTAATTTGAATCAACATTTAATCACTTCTGCGGAAAAGAAAAGAAGCTTCTTCGTCAAGTATTCAAAGTCAACTAATTTCAGTTGAAAAATTAACCAAGACCGGAAACATTTTAAAATAATGCCAAACTCAGGAGACATTGTACACCCGTCACATTAGTCATCACATCTTGTAATAATTTTTGTCTCCCGTTTTCAAGATTCAGCATCTCTTCAATAGAACTATAAACAATTTTTATTCATCCAACATTTATTTTTGAGGCATAAAGTTTGTGGATGCTGAGACACTACGTAGTTCTAAATGCGTAGAGATAAAAATAAACGCAGGATGTAATTTAAACTGACCTCCGCACTTTGCAAAACATCCAAAAATCAATCGAATAATTAATTGACAATAAAAAGTCAGCAAGATTAATGAATTTGAACATTATTCAACGGAATTTATTGTAACTCTCTATTGGTCCTTTTCATTCTTTTATCATGAGGAGGTTCGTTTTTCATTTCCGACGGAGGGATTCGGGCATTTCCGGAGGTGGTGGACGTGGGACGTCGAATGCGACCTTGACAGCATCATAAATTAACCATTGGGAGGCTGCAATGGTCCCAATCATGAGGATTCGCGGTCCAAGTCCCTTCCAGAGTCCACCGAATCCAATTTGGTTGTAGACAGTGGCCATTGTAGCCCCAGGGCTTTGTAGCTTCGAAATCATCGTGTCAGAAGGGTGGGAGGCAATGGCACAGAAAATCCCAGCTGTGTAGCCAGCTACAAACGTCACGGCCAGCTGCTCGGGCTTTGTCAAGGAATCTCGTGGACGCCCAACGACGCTCCTGTATCAATTTCATTCTGCATCAAAATCGCTTCTTGAGCACAAAAAATAAGTACTGGGTGATTGCTTACTTGTAGAGGAATTCCAGCGTCCTTTCAAACGTTGTGAACTTGACCATCTGTGGAAACGGAAACAAAAGTCATTCGTTTTCAATTCGTGTAACTTTTTACGTAGTCGATTCCATACCGTGTACGGGATCTGTCGGCCCCACAGTGGCACCAAAGTTTTGAACATCCCGCCAAGTCCCTCTCGGTTCCAAACTGTGGGGAGTGCCTCCCGGAGCTTCGCTGGAAATCCCGGGATTGTTTGAGTCCGGACCTGCGCAGTTGGAATTTGCGTTTTGGGCATGTCTGCTGCTTTTGGTGTCAGAGTAGGGGATCACTGACCTTGATCGCTTCAAAGGGACTCAGAGGAATGTCAGCGATGAACTCAGCAGAGGCCGCTGCAGCCAAGTAGATGAGGGTCCGGTGCATGTAAAACGCCTCAGGCCCTGCCATTTCCGCAAACTTGATTTTGAAGTATTCGTAAAGTCCAAAACGAAATACGCCCTGAGCTCCATAGCCAATCTGCCAAAATTTCAACGAATCGCTTCACATTGACCTCCATGACCTCACCCGGGGTTACCGTTGTCGCTGCCCATCCTCTCACGAGACCTCTGATCCCGTCTTCCCGTAAAGTGACCTTGAGTGCATCTGCCATGTTGGGATACTTTTTGGGATCCACTTGCATGCGACACTTGACGATATCCAGGGGGAGCGTGACGACATGCGTAGCGAGGCAACAAACGGAACCACCCAGGGCGCATACGGCGTAGAACGCTGGTGAACCAAACTGAATCCCAGCACCTGCACAACATGTGCAAAAATGCGCGATGAAACTGAAGCGACATACACCTCTGGCGACATAATGACAACATACCTGGGGTTGATGCAAATGCGATCCGACGTGCTGCCACGAGGGGTTTCCATTGAGGAGCGTCACAATGAGGTGCAATTGATTTGCGTGGAAGAGGGTCGTAATTTCGAATTGGATTTGCAAAAGGAGACGCCATTATCAAAATTTTTGTGAAATGAACAAAGTTGACAGTTTTTTTTTCTAAAAAACTGACAAGATGTGCGCATAATTTTGAAAATAAAAATCAACAAAATCAACTTCATTCACTTTGTTGTCAACGGTTGCAAGAAGTTGAAAACCAGTGACGACTGTAAATAAAAATGTATTTCAAATTCTTGGAAAAGAAAACTTTCATGTTGGTGAACTTTTTGTAATTTTCACAATTTCGACGAATTTCCATGAATTTAGTTGTACGCGTTTTTGTAATTGAGAAATGACGTGTCGCCTCCCGCGGATTCCACCCAATCGGGAGAGGAAGACTTCCATATCCACTCGGTACGGTCATCTTACTTCCCAACTCTGAATCCTTCCTACAGAGGTGGCATAATGGTTAAATTTCTTCTTTTACCCCTCAGATTATCCTCATTCGGAGAACCGCGGAGAATTGATGAGCTCCGTCGTGAGTTTCCGTCCCCCAAGTATGGAGTTCCAGAAGTGGCCAAGACATTTTTCCCAATGCTGGAGCAGCGCCCCCTGGAGGAAAAGTTCCCGCACCCTCGCCTCCTGGAGAAGCTCAAGGTCCTTTACTACACGCGAGGGAAGTTGGGACAAAAGGTAAAGAGGTCATCATATTCCTTCTGCTTTGTTTAATACCATGACCTTGACCTTGACCTTTAGATCATGCGTGAGCGGGACAAGTTGACCTACACAGTGGAGGATGAGTACAATCAGAAGAAGGTCGTCAGGATGTCATCCTACGATCCACTCCATGACCCTAACCTTGCCCATTACCTGTCCAGACCCCTCATTAAGCAACACTTGGCCTGTCAAGGGCTCCTCAAGGACAATGACCAAGTGGTCTGCAACCTCAAGAATTTCAATGAGTTCCGAAAGTATTTGGGAGTGGCTCAAAATGATCGCCTCGCTGAACTCATTCGACGAAAGGTGAGTCCACAAATCAGCATTTCTCCAACGGTTTTCGACGTTTCTCACCATTTTCAGCGTTTTTTCCAGCAATTCTCAAAGTTTCTCAAACTTTTCAACATTTTCCTCGACAATTTTTGAAGTTTCATACAATTTTTATCATTTTCCCCCACAATTTTTAAAGTTTCTCTCAATTTTTAACATTTCTCCCAACAATTCTCAAAGTTTCTCGCAATTTTTAATATTTTCACCAATTTACAACGTTTTCCCCACCAATTTTGAACCTTTTCAAAACATTTTCAGCATACGGACGACGTTCGGCGCCAAGCGGAGTGGGCCGAGATGCGGAGCCTTGGTGCATGGCGAACTGACGTCTCTCAAAGGCACGACGACGCAACGGCGAGAAGAAAAGCTCACGACGCAGGCGTGATAACCAAGTAGGTGGATCGACCACCTCCACTCCACCCTGCAGGTTTCCAGTTCTTTCCTGTGCCTAATTTCAGGTTAAAAGGGAGCCTCCGCCGGAATCAAGAGCGGAGGGAACAGGCAGAGGAAAAGAAAGCAAATATGCGCGTGGATGCACTGGAACTTCGTCAGAATGATGACAACGTCCGAGCCATGAAGTACGACCGGGCCCAGCTCCCCTCAATCGAAAAGCGGCGGTCGACCATGTTGAAAATCCTGGAAAAGGAAAAAGGGACCGACGTCCGCCTCCTGTCGGACCGAATCGCAATCCAGAAATACAAAAAAATGAGAGTAAAGTCAACTCCATTTGACCTTCCGCTGACCTAATCCCTAACCCAATCTAACCCAACCTACCCTAACCCTTTCATACCCGCAGAATCTGGAGCGAGTCGCGGGGATAACCAATGCTCAGCTTGCCCACAAGGAAATCCAGAAGCAAGTCCAGGAGACGCAGAAGGCGGAGCTCCAAACGAAAGCGTTCCAGCGCAGCGTCCGCTACCAACGGAAATGGGAAAATCTCCGTACGTGGGAACAAAAACTTGACCTTTGACCTACCTTTTGACCTTTGACCTTTTGACCTTTGAATGACCTCTAGCGGAACGAGTTGAGAAATCACGCGCTGAGAAGCGGAGGATCGATGCCCTTGTCCGGAAGTACTTTTACAGGTGGCTCTCCAAGGTCCGCCAGCGTCATCAGCGTCGAGACCAAGAGAAGAAGGGTGGCCACAATAGTCACTGGGACGTCCATGATGAGCTCGAGAAGGCCAACACTCGCTTCTGTGAGGACCGCATCAATATCAGTACGTCAAATCCATGGAATTTGAAAATCGCTGAAGGTCAACGCCCATCCCTAATTTTCTGTCTTTCACTTTCAGTCAACGCAAAAACTTTTATCGCTGCCGCCAAGCGTCAACTTGAAATTGAAATTGAGGAGGAGAAACGGAAATCCACGTTCTACGACGAAGAGTACGCAAAGATGACGGAAACGTTTAGAGGAGACAACAGTGACGGCGACGACGGCGACGACATTACAGATTCTGATGAGTCCAACTACGGCACACGTAATGTCCGCACGGTGACATGACTCCCTTGTCCAACTCCGGTTTGGGAACGCTCAGTTCTGTTTCTCCAAAAACGTCGGCAGATGGCGGTGGTGGTGAGAAAAATTTCAAAATTGGCGGGCTTTCTTGCTCGGGTTTTATTTTGCCACACTTGAGGAATAAAAAACGACCACGTTTACAGTTTTAGTTACAAAATTAGTAAATTCTAGTCTTAGAAATTAGTTTGGCGGATGATGGGCTAGGACGGTTAACAATTCATTACGTTTAGTTAATCGGTTAGGTTTTGTAATTAGTTAAAATCGTGTCAGTCTGCTGCTAGAAAATGTGGATTTTGAAGCCCGCGTCTCTTGAACGAGCCCGCGTGACTCGTCGACGTGTCGCGAGACGCTCTGCTCATGCGTCCTAAAATCATTCGCCCCTCCCATCCCCCCGCCCCCTCGCCTCTCATCCTCGTCATCCATCGGCGGGTACTCGACAATTTCCGTCTGCGACCGATCCGCGACCGAGCGGGCACTCGGTCCGGACAGCATCGAACCGCTGTCCTCACGCTCCGCAGCTGCAAAATCCACCATCATTTCTGTCATTGACCGGACGTCCGTCATGGACTTCCGACTTTCCACGGTGCTCTCCGCCGTGGACCTTTTCCGGCGGTAGGCCATCGGTCCAACACTCGATGACCCCGTGGAGACCTCGCTCGCAACCGAGTCTTCCCGGTAATAGTGGGGCTCCGTTGGGGGTGGGGCCAAGACGCGGATGATGACGTCCCACTTTTCAGGTTCGAATAGTTTCTCGTATCGAATGTCCCGCCGGATCCGCTCGTAGTCTTCTCGAACGGTGGCTTCGGTCAGGAGGCTCCGGAGCGTTGACTCGGTCGTGATGATTCGGCGCCACCGCTCTCGCTCGTCTTCCGTGAGGATGGAGGCAGTGTCGTCGTCGTAATCCTCGTCCTCGGTGGTCGAGTGGGGACGGGTGGGGACCAATTGGGGCGGTGGTGACTCGAGGACGCGCAGAAGCACTTGCCATTTTGCATTCCAGCTGGTAGTGTCGTCTTGTTGTAACTTTTGCATCGCCCGTGTAACCGTCGTGGTCGTCGTGTCTTCTCGGGAGACGTCGGTCCGACGGTTCAAGAGGTCGCGGTCCACGGTGGTGTAGCGGGGACGGATTGGTGGCTCCTCCACGGTCGACCAGCCTACTGAGCTGGCGACATCCGTCGTCTCGGATCCTAGAAGTGGGAGAAGGGTGCCAATTAGGTTTCAATTCAACTTTTTTATTCAATGTTGCCAACTTTTTGACCCCATATTGCTAACTTTAGGATCCATTGTTGGCAACTTTTTGCTCAAATGTTGCCAACCCATTGACTCCAATGTTGCCAACATTTTGCCACCAAAATTGCCACCATTTTAGCTCCAATGTTGCTAGCTTTTTTGCTCAAACGTTTTCCAACTTTTTTCCTCCAATATTGCCAACTTTGTTGCTCAAATGTTGCCAAACTTACCGCGTTCCCAGGCCTCATCCTCTGGAACTTGATGAGTCCGGATGACAACGTCCCATTTTGGTTCTTCCTTTTTGTAAAACTGGGTCACTTCCCGTGTTCGACGCTCCTCGTCTTCGATGAGGCGTCGCTCTACAATTGTTTGCAGGTAAACATCGTCAACCGTGTGGACGGAGACTTCGGGCTTACGCAGCGCCAGCGATTGCGTATAAAGCGTCTCCCGGTTTAAATCCTCGCGGTCAACCACGGTGAGCATGTCCACGTGTTCTGTTTCCTGAACGCTCCGCTGGGCATCCCGATGAGCCTGGGCCTGCAAATTCAAAGAAGGCTCAACGTTTGCCAATTTTACGGGAAAATTTGCACGAATTCAGCGATTTCCAAGAATTTCCAGCTAACCTTGGCTCCAAGCGCTGGGGGCGAGCGCTTCCGCGGCGGTGGATGTAAATCGGTAACATGGGCGCTCCTGGCCATTCCAGTCTCGACAGAGCTGATGGATCCTTCCGTCTCAGAGTAGCGCATGTGTGTTTCGGGTTGTTTGGCGACGCGCATGGCGACTTCGAATTCGGGTTTGCGCAGGCGTGCGGGTGGGATGAGGGCCGTATCGACCTGGACATGCGTGTCAGAGTACTCTGAGGAGACGGTGTCAGGTCGGTGTGGGGCGTCTTCAATGGATGAAGGGTAGTCAGATCCCACCATTTCTTCCACAGGCACTTCGGATGAGGACTCAGAGGGTGGATGGACCCTTGGGATTTTCAAATTCTGAAACGATTCGATCGTCGACTGTTTCTCGCTCTCGTCTTCATCAAACGCACTGAAGTCGAAACAAACACAAAAAGAATTCATTGAGTAAAAACAGAGCTGGGCAGCGGGAAATCAAGGGGCTTCGTTACCTGAACGGACGTTTACGGGCGACCTGAATGTTTCTGTGTCTGAGGCAATAGTAGGAACACCCAAGTCCTAGTAGCATCAACCCCAAGAACAAAATTGCACAAATGATCAATAGGACTTCGAATTCCTTGACTGGTCGGATGATTGGGACTGGAGGTCCAACATCCACAGGCCCACTGGAAAAACGGACATTAATCCCAGTCCAAAAGCGATAATCCCTGAATTGGGCACATGTCGCCATGTCGCCGGAAGTAAAAATGTGGTAACTTACATGAATGCTGGTGGTGGTGGTTCTACGATTGGCGGCGGGTAGCGACAGACGATGGTTATGATCTCATCCCCCTCCATTTCCAATCCAGGATGAAAACGGACGATAATGTTGTTTGTAAAGACGCGCTGGGGATCCTGCGGGAGAAAAACATAAAATTGCATTCAATCCATCGCTTTTTATGACCAAAAAACGTGCGTGTCCAACCCTCATCATGGAATTCGCTAAACCTTCCCAAGATTTCCAGCCAATTTTCTGGGTCGTTTTTGCAAGGATACTCAGTCAAAATGATCGTAAAAATCCAGTTTCGTTTCCCAAGCCTTTCATGCCTGGCTTCCTTAAATTCTACACGAAAGGAGGCATTTTCCGAAGGTCATTTTGGCCTTTTCATGTCCGTAAATTGCATTATTCAATTTACTCCACCCCCAAATAAGCGACGGAAAAACATGCGCAAAAAACTTGAGTCTTTGACGTGACGAGTTGTCGCCGCGCCTTCATTTCAATCTGAGACCAAAATCTGGACAATTTAGCATTATCCTTTGCAAAAAACTGCAGAAACGGCAGAATTTTATGAGTCTCTTTGAGTGTTTTGTGTAGTTTTGTGTGGCTTGCTTGTAATTCTCGTGGTTTTTCCAAGGTTTTTGCAACATTTGCAAATTTTCATGCCTGAGTAATGGCTCTGAATTTGCAATTTGCAATTTGCAAATTAAATCGGGAAGGGTTAAACCAACTGTTTTCTTGGGGGCGGATCCTGATTTGGGAGCCCCGTTTGGTTTTTATGGCCAAGGGATTATTATCCTGTCTCCGTGTCTGGATTGGAGGCGAATAAGGAAGGGAAGGTCAACGGATTTACTTGGGAAGAGGTCATGAATCCTCCTCCCTCACCCACGCACGCGCCAACTTGCCAAAAAAACGACAAAGTCTCCTCGGTTTCAGGCCTCAATTAACCCCATCTTCCTTATTTGGCAACATGTCGAGTCCGTTTTACACCAAGAGTTAAAGTCGAATTTGCAAATTTGCAAAATTGCATCGAAAGTTTTGCAGAATCGAAAAAGGGACGCGTGCAAAGACGCCGCGACGTTTAACCACCCTATCCTGCAAATCTAGTTTTTTGTGCCTTCAAAAGGTAAACACTGGGCCAACAATTTGCAAATTTCGTCGCCTGAAATGGTCAATGGAGACGAGGACACGACGCCTCTTTTTCTGCGCCCAATTCATTACTCCCAAATTTCAACGTTGCAGTAAAAACTGGTGCAATTTCAGCGTATTGTGTGGCGATTCATTAACACAAAATTAATGGGAGTGATTAAGTAATTAAGCAATTAAATTTCGTTTTTTTTAACAATCATGGGTTCTCAATTTATTTTTGGGGCTTTTTTGAACTCCCGCGCTTCGTTCTCCTCTGTAAAGTAATTGCGGGATGACGCTACTGAATTTTCTTTTGAAATTTTGGCAAGAACGTCGCAAACAAATTGCAACCTCCAATTAATTCTCATGTAGGTGGAAATTGTTTTTCATTGTCCCCATAAACAAATGGACGCCTTTTGTCCTCCTCTTCCTAGAAGACGAAGAGGGGGTGATGAGCTCAGAATTTATTGTCTACCTGGAAGAATTCACATTTTTCAACCCCCTCCCAGTTCATGCACCCGACTACCCGAACTTGCTAAACTGCTCAGGATCCTGATGAAAATGTTTTGCTTTGTCATCCGTGTGGGCTGCCAGGAATAAAGAGGTAGAGGCCAACACCTTTTGTGTCCCCGGCCAAGATCAAGTTTCCTAATTTAGAAGTGGGGTGGGTCAGCTGGCCCCACCAATCCCTAGGCTCACTCTGTCAGCTGTGATTATTCACTCGTGGAAATTAGCATCAATTTGATCCCTCTTGTCAAACCAAAACAAATTCCTAAACGGAGCTGGCCATAAAATCCTGCGCTTGCTCATGTCAGGCTACGTCGGGCTCATTGCAGTAACTCCCGTACACCGTTTTACTGTGCTGAAATTTCATCCCCTAAAAAACTTTTCGTGGTCTTAATAAAAGCAAGGATATTTTTTAGAGGAATCTGTTTTAGGTCTACCTCGTGAAGGAGCCCTTCACCAAGTTCTGCACAGGGTCCTACCTGTCTTGTTCCGCATCCCTTGAGGGGAAGTTCCATGTTGAGCTCTTCAGTCCCCGTCCCTTGGCCGAAGCAGGCTGAGGCTCGATCGAAATCCGAGTATGCGATCCCAAAGAAAGGCTGCTGGAAGCTCAGGTGGATTTTCATGGTCCCGTCGGCACAGTTCAAGCTGGCCGATGTCCGGTTGAGTTTAATCTGTGGCGCCAGCGTGTCCAACTGCGTCACTTTCCCAGCTAGGGTAGCAGTTGGTGGGAGCCCAGAGTTGGGCGTGTACTCGATGTCGTTCCCTTGGTAGACGTCGTTGGACTGCGGAAGTGCGTCGGCGCAGGAGGTGAACAGGAGCCACGCAGCCCAGCAGGGGATCAGGAGCATTCTGGAAATTTTCAATAAATTTTGGATGAGTAAAACAAATTTCGTGCCATTTTTCGGGGCGACAAAATGCAGCTGGAAGTTGACGACTCCACGTGCGCGTGCGCCGTTGGACATGAAAGTAAGAACGTAGTTGCGTGTTTCAAGTGGTTAAACATTCCCATTCAAGTGGAAGGAGCCATGGAGTCGAGTTCTCAGGGAACTGCAATTCATTCCCATTCAACTCTCTTAGCATCATTACTCATGTCATCTCCCACTTCCGCAATTCTAATTGCAAATTGCATATTTCATGGTCATCTTCCACAAAACCGTGGACACGAGTCACTATGCAAACTTTAAGCGAAGAAACGAACACCTCCTTTCATTCATTCAGCTTCCATTTTGTTCAGGAGAAGAAGCAAAATCTTAGCAATTCGGAAATTCAGCTTCAAATGCACGTTTTTTCTTCAAAATTTGAATTTTCGCAAAAAAGAGACACGTGCCCCACGAGTTGACTAATTTTGCATTTTTGGGAGCGGAATGTGACCGTTTTGATGAATCAAATCTCCGCTCCTGAATTCCCGATGAATAATAAAAACCCACTTGGTGAGACATGACACCCCGCGTTCAAAACTGAATTTGTAATTCACAATTCCAGTTTTTTCGTCACGCTCCGTCATCATCAAGGGTGATTGTCATCAAAACGCAACACGAAATGATCTCATCCCAAACCCCCTTTTGTTGAATTCCACAAAGTTTCCAGTTTTGGCAAGTACTTGTTTACTTGTTGACTCCAAAATTCTTGCAAAGTTCGCCAAAATCTTGGCGTCAGGTATAGATTTGACTCATTTTCCATGTGCACCTAAACCCCTCATGTTTCCAAAATTTCACACCTTCCGAATACGAATTTTTTCAATCCTGTCCTGCATTTCAAAAATCTTACTTTCGCATCAAAAAAAAGTTTAATTAAAACTGCGAAAAAGTGTCAACAAGTGCTTAATTTTTGTCATTAACAGGAGCGTGGAGAGTGACTTGCAAAATGTCAAATAAAAATAAGTTGAAACTCTGTAGAAAACCACGGGCAGAGTGGAGATGAATTGATTAACAGGATAAGGGAGCAGATGAGACTATTATCTTGATGAGACTGATTAACTTGATAATAAAGATGAGAATGATAATCATGATAACACAACTTGATTGAATGATAAGAGGCCGGTTTGACGCATGGTTGCAATGGCAACCAGAAGTGGTAATTTGCAAATGCACAATTTGAATGAATTTAAAGATGCACAATTTGAGCGACTATTGACGCAAAATTTGAATGAATTTTACCATGTACAATTTCAATGAATTTTATCATGCACAACAGTGGATTGAATTTTGGCTAAAAAAATGTTCCGTTTGTATCAAGATGATGAGATTGGCAAGGTAGTCATGGTTATTACCTTGTAGCCTTGAAACATAAATTGCTTCTTGCAAAGAAAAGAAGCCCAGTGGTGGCTCTGTTAATAAAAGTCCTTGCAGAATACCTGATTAGCACTACCCAACCTGCTAAGTTAAAGGCAGTGGTTGACGAGGGGATGGGAAGGTTTGAGGGCGTCGTCACCTCCACTCACCTGAGACTAAAGGCTAAGAATAAGAACCTCCGTTTTAATGACTCACATCCATCAACCCACACAAACAACCCACCGAAGCTAAAGGATAAACAGGGGGATGAAGTCTGTCTATTTTTAGATTCTTCATTACTTTAATCAGAAATTCATTCTTCAAAACTTGTCCAGCAGGAATTTCCACAAGTGGGGCATCAAGTGGTGAAAAAAACTTGGGGTGTGTGTGCGTTTGGTCATCAAGTGGTTAAACACAACTTTTTGTTTTTTTTACAAGTTGGAGGAATTGAAGGCAGTTTAGTTTCGTTCGTTTCCTTGATCTCAAAACTTCCCGCCCACGAACGCATAACCAAAATGGTTGGCAGTTTCGAGTTGATCCATTGAAAGGGAAAAAAGAATGTTCACCTGCCTTTGCCTTTCATTTCCATCCGCCCACAATTGAAGGTCAAGAAGATGCATTCTCCCCGTTGGGACGCGGAGGAGGAGGAAGGTAAAAAAAGTAAATCTCATGAGATCAATAGTGAATTACGGGACTAATTCATTGTAATTTAGTCCAGGAATCAAGTCATGCCCGCAATCAATTAATTCCACGGAAGAAATTAGACATTCCAACGACATTCAAAGTAAAACAATGGGAGTTGGAGGGGGAGCAATGACACGGCGGTGGTTACATTGTGCACTCACTCAAGAATTTTAAGGGTGAAGAAGAATCATTTAACTTTACTGTCATCGTTTTCCAAATTCAGCAAAAAAAGGATGCAAATGGGATGCAAAATTTGTGCAAAAAAAGAATAGGCGATGCATGAAACCGGAGTAAAAGGAAAGTAAACTGTATTTTGATGAGATGGAGGCAGTTGGCACTGGCAGGGGAAGGGACAAGGGAGCGGAAATAAAAGTCTAAAAAGGGAAATTGGACCTAAATGGAGCCAATCAAAGTAGTTTAACGGGGAGACTAACGAGGGAACTTCACAAGGTGATCCATTCCGATTTCAACAAAAGTCCCACCCCTCGTCCCACCTCCCCCCTCAGCCTCAATTTTCTTTTCTTTTATTCCCGAAGTTTCAATGAATTTCATGAAAATTTAGCGAGTTTTGAAAGTTTTCTCGTTTGTTTTTGAAAATTCGGATTCACATCAGCAAAAATTTCAATCTTCAAATGATAAATTCAGGTTAGATTTTGCAATTTTTGTTTGAAAATTTCCGAAATTTTTTTTTTGCATCTTTCGAATTTCACGCAAAATCAGAGCAACTAAGTTTGAAATGTTTACGAAACTTCAGAAAACGTGTACTTTTTTGGGTTACAACTTTAGATTAATTTGAAATGTTTTGAAATTTATAAAAAACTGAAAAAATTTCCACAATAATTTAAATTTTTTCCAATAACCTGTATTTTGTTGTGCAAATTTTTTCAAAATTCTTACAAAAATTCTACCCTTTTCTTTTAAAGTGAGACTGTAGGGATTTTGGTTCGAATCGGAAGTTACTGGATCGAATTTGTGGACGCAACACCCTGTGTGGGTTCCCTCGTAGGTGGAAAGAGTAGGCGCCTGCGTCCCATTTCCAAAGGAAACAAACAGTTGGTTCATAAATGGTGGAATTTAAAGAAATAAATCCTCTTTTCATTGTTCTCTTATGAGAAACGCGTGTAACAAGGGGATTAAACCGTTTGTTTTCCCATTTCAACTCCATTTTCTTCGCTTTGTAACAACAGTTGGGGTTTCACCACCTCCATTTCCCCTAACAATCCTTACAACAATGACAGAAATGCGTCAAAAGAGGAGAGGATGACGGAAGGAGTGATTAGCGCCCCATTTGTTATCCAAATATTAACAGTCAAGGGAAGTGTTGCAATCGGGGAAATTTAACGGAATCAATGGACCAAATCCTGCCTGGATTTCTTACTTTTTTACCACCAAATTTTGCCCCAATGAAACGAAAACGTTGAAGCCATTTGCTTGCAAGTCGAGAAAGAAACGACGAGCCAATCACTAAAAACTAGCCAATCGTGACCCCTTTGCATGTTGCTAATTCCATTGGCAACCTTCAACAGTGCAAATTTGGCGATTCCCAATTAATTGAGTCGCTTAAATGGGAGTTCAGGAAAAGTGGCTTCTAAATTTCCCAAAATCCCTGCCTCCGCACCCGTTCTCAAAATGGATTCGCAGGGAATTGTTGCCCAAATTCAAATTCCCCCGCCGCCGAGTTCAATCCCCGCAGAAAAATGTTAAACTGTCATTTACCTCCTGTGCCCGCAAAAAACTGTCAGCATTCATTTATCATTTTTTTGCTCACTGCGGTGCGAATCCCTCAAAAACTCGAGTAATAATTATGCAACCACCCCAGTTTCCCATTTAAACGTCCAGGAAATGATCACGAATCTCCATCATCTGCTCCTTTTTTTGCATTCACTCCCAAATTGCGCCAAATGATGGTGCGATTGATCAAGTGACAAGAACACATTAATCCCCCCCCCCACCACAAGTGCACAAACCCGCAAAAATTATGCAAATATTTGTATTTTGCAAAGAGGAGGAGGCGCGCAGTTGCACATCCTTGCAATTTCTATAACCAATACACCCCGACTCGAGGGGGATTCACTCACCTGCCCTCGCCAAAAATCCAAAAGTGAAAGTTGGCAACAAAAACAAGTGAGGGGTAAATGGGCTCCAAGGATTGAATTGAACGACCTCACGCATTCCCCAACTGACGACTTACGACTGTTTTCGTCCCATTTGGCCCACGCATCCACAATTGCAACCTCATCTTCCTCACCTTCGGTTTTTTGGGCCCAACGTGTATACAAATGACGTAAGTTTAGGAAGAGAGGAAATTGGATGAGTACCTGTGATGGATTTGGGATGGAAATGTGGGGATTGGATGCCACTTTTTGTAAGTTGTGGATTAGTTACACTTGGGTTTGGTTAAAATGGGATGGGGAAGTTAACTGGATTCGATGAATCCTAACTGTTACTTAATCCAATTTTAATCTTGGAAACAGAGGGGCATTTCCTTACCCCCTTCCCTATCATCCCCCTCATCATACATTTATTTTCCCACTAACCTTCCCCTATTGTTTTTTCCCCTTTTTTTCGCACTGCGAATCTTGGTCAGTTTCATTTCCGCCCTCACCAGGCATTCCGAATTCGCACTCATTGTTCTCTTTTTGGGGTAAGAAATAATTGTATTCACCTACCACCCTACTACACTACTCACTCATTTCAAGAATTCAACTCATGCACCACTGGGATCTTTACAAAATTACAAATTAGCAAATCATCTATTTTGCAAGATGCACCCATGATCCGCAAATTTGCACAAAGCAGACATGCAACAAGGCACAAGCATTCCTCCCAATGTTGGCACATTTTCTTACCATTAAAGCTGCCACTTGCATTTTTCAACTCCAAAAATAGCGAGCTAACAAATAGTTTTGGACAAAAATTTGCAAGGATTTCCTAAATTTCAAGTGAAAAAGGTCCAACATATTGACCCCATCACCTTCCTCCTGCTAACTTTTTCAGAAAACATGCTAACTTTTTCAGAAAACCAACTAACTTTTTCAGAAAGCCAACTAACTTTTTCAGAAAACATGCTAACTTTTTCAGAAAACCAACCAACTTTTTCTGAAACGAAACTAACATTCCCAGAAAAGTATCCAAAAACCAGCAAAATGTTCAGATATTTTTTTTTTAAAGTCATGCGTAAATAGCGTATTTTTCTGAAACAAAAGCCTAAATGTAGAAAAAGTGGGAAATGTAATCCAGGAGGTTCTGGTCCCCTTACCTTGATTTCATGTTAGAATCCGCCTCCGGGCACTTTGTAAACTTTGACCTTAATGTCGCCACAGAATCTTAGCGACTTGAATTGATGTCACTTCCTGACTAATCCTCCACCCTCACATGTTTGATGGATTTTATTGAAGAACCAACCAGGTTTTCCAGCGTATTCGTCACCCTTGCTCGACTTGATCTGTGATGATGATCTCTGGGGATGAATGAAACGAGTGGGAATTCTTTACAACAATGAACCACCACCGCCGCGTCCTTCCAAGAACCTCTCGAATGACTAACAACAAGACTACCAGTCGTGTTGTGGATTATTCAACTTGATCTCCTCCACCACCACCACGTAACTTTATGGGGTAAAATCCACCCCTTCCCTGCATGGATTGCTTTGATGGACTTCAATTTACTCCACCACCACCTGTACCCCCTTCATCCCTCCCTTCCTCTCAAGTCAATTAATGTGAAGATCCAAAGGGATAAGGATGGAGGGGCATTGTGTGGCAATTAAGTCTACGGAACCCTTTCCCCTTCTACGTTGCGTAACTCCCGCGTGGTTGGCCAAGAGCACAACAATAGAAAATAAACAATGCCATTTTTAACCTTAATTTTATTTCACGAGTACACTGGCACACTGAACCCTATTTTAATGACTAGTACTATATTTTAAGCCCTTTGTTCTTGAGAGTCGCCGACATTTACGACATTTGGCGGATGGTGGTCGGAGGTGACTTCCGGAGGTGGTCGATTATTATCTTCTCCGGTTCCGGTTCCGCGGGAAATCCTGACGCTTTTTGAACATGTTTGATAATAAAAAAACATTTTGATAAGAGTCGGGTATTTTTCGGTGGAAAAAAGTGGGACTGTTTACGTAAAAAGGCCTTAAGGGTTGGCTGTACCTCTCTCGGCGCCGCGCCGCGGGGAAAAAGGAGTGGTGGGAATTCATGTTTTTTTGTGTCCAAAAGCATAATTTGGGATCTGCTAATTATTTTTGGACAAAAAAAAAATTCAATTAAGTGAACAAAAGAAACTTTTGAGAAAAATTTGTCCATCCATCCCGATTCTTGCACGATTGATCTAGTAGTAATTTAGTCCAAAAAACTTGGTGACCAGGTACACGTTATCATCAATCATCTTCCCATCTCATCACTCCATTTCCATCCAATTTGTGGTCCGGAGATGTAATTAGTTTCAAACGATTCATTTTTGAATCCATCCATCTCTTTGGAGGACAAAACCTTGTGTGACGTGGGTAATTAAATTGGGCCTTGCCATAAAAATAATTTGAATCCAAATTGTAACAATTAAGTCTCAAGTTTATCCTAATGTGGGTAAAAACTAATTTTTGTAACCTTACAATTAACTATAACACGGCGCATGCGCGAGGCGTAACATCAACTCCTGCACTTCCTTTACCCGAGGATTCCTCCTCCCCGGGTATTACTGGAAGAGTTAGGTGAGACTAATTGACTTTTGCTTATTCCGCATGCGCGGGGGCTGTGGGGGGCGGCGTTGGTAGAGGGGTCTGAGGGGTTTGGCATGCCGATACGGCGATTTAACGAATCTCAGAGGAAGGCGGTAGGTTTTGGTCTGATGATAGGCTTGCTTCGGGGTGTAAGGGCGCGACGACTGGGGCGTGTAAGTTGCCGACGGCTGGGGCGTGTAAGTTGCCGATGGCTGGGGCGTGTAAGACGGCGACGCCTGCGCGTAGGGCACCATCACAAATGTCTGGTCCGGCGCATTGCTTCCAAGCGACTTGATTGGCGCCCCTTCTTGGCTGATGTAAGTTTGTGCAAAAATGTTGTCGGACTTGAAAATTTCCCGGGGTTCGGAAACTTCCGGAAGAAGTAAGTCCTTGAGCTGCTGTGGAAATGTGGCGGGAATTTCCCTCGTCACGTCCCCATCGTCAAACTGTGTCTCCTGGAACGGTTCGTAACTCTCTGGAATGTGGGGTGGGGTAGGCACGGGAGTTTTCAAATTAATTTTAAGCTCTTGGGAGGGCAGGGGTTCGGGCGTATCCAGCTGTCCAATCGCATCAAGTCCCTGATCAGCGTCAACAAATTCAACGGTCCTGATTGGTTCGGGCTTGTACGGTGGTGGTCTAGAGGGTGGGAGCGTGGAGCGCAGTCGCAGGAGTTGTGGCCGCGGTGTGGTTTGAAGCGGAGGGAGTGTGGAGCTTGGTTTTTTCAGTTCCACGGATTTGACCGGCCCTTCCACCGTGGCTGTCAACAGTGGCCCTAGGAGGGAAGCTAGCGACGTG